>OLKM01001589.1:54357-120394 GCA_900291075.1 Melanogrammus aeglefinus
TGCAGTTCCAGAAGGAGCGCTTTAAGATTGACATGCCCCATCGCCTGAAGTACCACAACTACAGGGGACCTACCTTCTGTGACCATTGCGGCAGCCTACTCTGGGGCCTCTACAAGCAGGGCCTCAAATGTGAAGGTAAGTCTGTCTGCCTGTCTGACTGATTCAATTTTATTTTTTTATTTTTTTTAAAAAAAATTTACCTCAATATTTCAACACCTTATAAACGTTTAAAGTGGTTAAATGTAAATTTGAATACGATTTAAAAGCGCTAAACTGAGATCGACAAACCTATGGTTGCATCAAACTGGTGCAACACATCTCAGATTATATATCTTTCTATTACATTCCTTTTAAACTTGGATCTACTTAACTCTGATCATCTCTAATCCATGCTCAAAGCCATATATATTTAAATCGGAACCCAACTGGAGGTTTGGAACAAGCCAACTGTCATCTAACCCCAAGCACCGTGAGCGAGGGTTTGTGTTCAGCTCTAATTCCCCTCTCTCATTCCTCCCTGGCCAGACTGCTCCATGAACGTCCACAGCTACTGCCAGGGCAAGGTGGCCAACCTGTGTGGCATCAACCAGAAGCTCCTGGCCGAGGCGCTCTCCTACATCAGCCAGGTAGACCTTCTATCGTAGCGACTAGCGAACTAGGTTACCACCTAGTAATGGTACCGTTTGTTGACATCGTTATGATCTTGGTAAGGCTGTTTAGATTTGAACAAGCCTCTTTTCTCCCTCAGAAACCCGCCAAGCAGCCGGACGATGGATCTGCAATAGGGATTTACCAAGACTTTAAGAGCGCAGAAGCAGACCCTAGTGGTAAGAAGCTGTTATTACTGTGTACTTGAAATCTCATCTACGGATTTTGACATTGCACATAAGACTACATTAATTACTATCATGCTATTTAATTAATTTTATTTTCCTATTCCGCACCATGGCGTTTTTTTTTTGGTCACGTAGTTACGTAACTTGTATTTATATCACAGAAGAGGTAACCACAAAGCACGACTCCGGTCCGGCGTTGGCCCGACGCCTGACATTCAACCAGCTTGTGTTCCACAAGGTGCTGGGCAAAGGCAGCTTCGGCAAGGTAGGCCGTGTGTGGCACAGGCAATAGGCTACTCACTTGAACTCTTTCAATGTATTGATCCATGAAATGTGCTTCATGTCTTACCACAAAGAAAGCCAATACAAATAATAATACTAATAATACTAGACCTTTTAAATCTTCTTTGGAATCTCTTTTTTGAATGACATTTCTAAATCCAGTATAGCACTAATACCCCCAAATTGCATAAACTCAACTAAATACCGTGTAGTTCTGAGTAGTTCTAAGTTGGTAATAGCTCAAGATACAATTGTGTATTTCTTTGGAAAATAGGCAACTAATTCTTAGAAACACCTCCTCTTTTACCATCAATTCAAGTTACAATTGTAGTTATCCAAGGGTTATGTCAGTAGTTTAATTATGTTAATAAATTATGTTAATTAAGATATTTTATTTAAGTTGAAAAATAACCTAAATTACCCAAATATTTGCAGATCTATCTACCTGTTCTTCAAATAGTATTACAATTTAATCAGAAAGTAAGCTGAAGCTGTTCAGTAAAAGGAAGCCGTTGGTTTCAATGTTATTTGATGTTCTTACCATATATACCTTGTGAATAGTTATTCCTTCTCCATGCAATCAACACAAACCTTTACCGTGTATGTTCTGCAACTTTACTCAGTAAGATATTCCCTTTTCCAAGCAATATTTAGCTTTTATTGACTCTAATTAACCGGTTAAATATTATTAGCAATTCGGGGACTGTATAAGGAAAGGTTACCAAATCACCCCAATAATTTTTAGGGCTCCATGCCGTATGGTATTTTTCTCCATATAACTGATCGTTATCAAGTTCAAGGTGACCTGTATGGGCTGTACCACATGGTGACCTTTGGTATGTCCGGTCCCCAGGTGCTGCTGGCCGAGCTGAAGGGTCAGGGGGAGTACTTTGCGGTGAAGGCCCTGAAGAAGGACGTGGTCATGATGGATGATGACATAGAGTGCACCATGGTGGAGAAGAGAGTCCTCTCCCTGGCTTGGGACAACCCCTTCCTCACGCACCTCTACTCCACCTTCCAGACCAAAGTAAGCGATCGACAGGATCACGCTCTTTTCCTCAAATGTTTTCCAGTGACCGGGGAATCAAACCCATGCCGCGGTAGTGATAGGCAGTGACAGCACCGAACCCTAACCACAAGACCCCCAGGGAGTGTGGCCCAAACTTCTATTAACAAAGCTTCTTAACATAGCTTCCAGATGGCCCTCTTCATCCAAATAATATTTATTAATTTATTGTTCTTGTTTTTGTTTGTTTTTCCCCTGGCTAGAACGAATGTAAATAAACCTGCCCAGGTTTTGTATATCCCGGACTTTTAATAAATGTTGAAGGCTTACCTTATAAACAAACTAAATACTCTGGTTTGACTTGAGGGTCAGTTTAATGGCGGATGAAAGGTGAATTAGGAAACGTATTGGAATGATGTGTGCGCTCCTTGTAAACAGAAAGATGCATAACGCTGGATAACCCCTAGACGGTATAATGTGAACAGAAGAGTTAATGACATTTTAGATTAGGACACGGCAAATGCATTAATAATAGCCACTTACCCAGAATCCCCCTCTTAAAGACTACCTCCAGCCAAGGTTATCCGTAATATCCAACTACTTGAGTAGTCGTATAATGGCTATTCATTTTGGAAGTGTACATGGGAGGTTTTGATTTAATACTTCTAGGAGCGAGGATGGGACAGTGCAAAGAAATGGTTTTCTTTAACCGTGTGTGACCATGCCAGCTTGTGTCAGCTTAGTTGCTTTTTCCAAAGTACAGATCTGTCAGCGCTTGAATATTAATGCATTCGTTATTTCTCAAAAATGCATGACGGTGGGAGAAGGAAAGATGATGACCAAGTGGCTATTAGAAAATACTAAATTGAAAAACTGAAATACTGGAAATGTGCTGTAAAGTTACCTCCTCCTTTAAAAAGAGTTGCACGATGAACCGATTTTTTTTTTTTCATTCCGTGATCTCCAGGAACATTTGTTCTTTGTGATGGAGTACCTGAATGGCGGAGACCTGATGTTCCACATCCAGGACAAGGGCCGCTTCGATGTCAACAGAGCCACGTGAGTAGCTTCCCTGTCCCAAACTAACAAGAGGGCCTAGTCACCGTTCATCCATCCATCACTCCATCCATCCGTCAATCCATCTATCCATCAATCCATCACTCCATCCATCCCCAACCATCCTCCGCCTCACCGCTGTAACATAGACCCTGACTTAATGTTAATTTCCTAATTTCCCCGTCTCTCTTTCTGCACAGGTTCTACGGCGCTGAGATCATAGTGGGACTGCAGTTCCTTCACTCGAAATGCATCATCTACAGGTGAGAATGCACCATCATCACCACAATAATACACCACTAATACTAGTTGAATCTGTATCACAGCTTACACAATTTGATTGACCTGAACGCATCCCCTCCGAACCACCACATGTGTGCAGGGACCTAAAGCTGGACAATGTGATGCTGGACAAGGATGGACACATCAAGATTGCAGACTTTGGGATGTGCAAGGAGAATGTGTGTGGAGAGAACAAAGCCACCACTTTCTGCGGAACACCAGATTACATCGCACCAGAGGTCAGCCAAAGTGCCTCCAATCTATACGTTTGACGCCGTTCAGACTGCTGATTACATCCGTACCTCTAAACCTCCATATTTGATAATCATCACATAAGTGAAGTTCACCTGTGAGGCTGTTTTGAGAGGATGATGTTGATAGCCATAGTTTCCTATCCAACCCTAACTCTTTTTGTTTGGTGGTGCTTTTGAAGCCAAGCGTGCTTTCTAAAAATATTGTGGCCTCGGAATAATCATGACGGATATGCCCTCTCATAATTCCCCTTTTCCACCGGCGGGTACGCCTTGGACCCAGCGCGCCTCAGCTTAGTAGTGAGGGGGCGGTATAGCCCAGTTTAGTTATGGCTTGCGTTTCCACGGCCCAAAGGTACCCTTAATGGTAGGGCGGGATTTTAGCCGTAGGGCAATAGCCGCGGCAGCTAGGTAAGCATTGTGATCTCATAGCAGCCCGACACCGTGTAGCCTGCTAATAAATCCAAGGAAAAAGAAGTATGCGCACAATGAACAAAGAGCAACAATGTAGGATGTCCAAGAACGACGGCAAACATTTGCGCAACATTTTCTTTCAATCAACAAAGCTTTCGCCGTTGTTCAGAAATACCTCGCGTGTAATTCCTTTGTTTGTTATTATCCCCATGTCGCAAGGAAGTGCGATTCTGTCGACCAATCAACGGAAGGCTTGTGTAGCTCGAACTTGCCGGCACCCTTTCAGGCGTCTCAGTACCCCAACGGAGGAGTACTGAAGACGAGTACGACTCAATACGGCTCAGTCCGGATCACTCCCACTTTTGGCGGTGGAAACGCGACCCGTGCCGCACCTTTTGCAGACTGAACCGACCCGCACCCCCCAGTGGAAAATGCGCCATTAACAGCGATAGTCACTCCTCCCCCTCCTCCTCTCTCAGATCCTGTTGGGGCAGAAGTACACCTTCTCGGTGGACTGGTGGTCCTTTGGCGTGCTGGTGTACGAGATGCTGATTGGCCAGTCGCCGTTCCAAGGGGATGACGAGGACCAGCTGTTCGAGTCCATCCGAATGGATACCCCGCACTACCCGCGCTGGATCACCAAGGAGTCCAAGGACCTGATTGAGAAGGTCAGCCTCACTCACTCTCTTTAGTCAGACACATCCATGCCATATTGTCCCTCATAATGCTACTCTCTTTGCAGTAAAAGCTTAAATTCAAAACACCTTTGTTGCAGGAATGCTGCTATCAACAAATAACATTGTTTGGTTTGTGTATTTTCCAAGTTGTTTGAACGAGACCCCAATAAAAGGCTGGGTGTGGTGGGGAACGTTCGGTTGCACAGCTTCTTCAAGTCGATAAACTGGCCTGCTCTGGAGCGGAGAGAGGTGCAGCCCCCCTTCAAGCCCAAAGTGGTACGTTCTGGGACATAATTGTACCCTATACATAATAATTATTCATTATTAATGAACATTTTGATACTGGTATGTATTATACAAATAATATTGCATATCTAAGGGTAGATAATTAATTGTACATAATATATAGAGCGCAGAACATCATTATGTATAGGTTTCACTAGCAGACTGTGGCTACACCAGCATCATGGTTCAACTAGCATGCTAAAAGACCGTCTCCTTCCTCCATGAAATTTAGAAAGGCCCAAACGACTGCAGCAACTTTGACAAGGAGTTCCTGAACGAGAAGCCGCGCTTCTCCCATGCTGACAAGAACCTCATCGACACCATGGACCAGGCGGTGTTCGCTGGCTTCTCCTTTATAAATCCCAAACTGGAACGCATGATTGCGAAATGAAGAGCCAAAATGGCTGTGCTGAAAACATTGGTTCCATCCATGCATACTACTGGTACGCCTTATCGTTCAACTGAGTAGTTAAAGATAAAAAAATCTTTCCAGGCTCTCCTGAAGAGTGTCACTTAAAAAAAAAAGGAGAAATGGCATGATATTGGCTTGTAATTGATGTAGCCCACACCAGACTCTGAATCATAGATGAGGAACCTGAAGGAAAGTCTGTTGAATTGCTTAAACCTGTACAGAACGACTGCTACAGTATATCCATCAATGCTGGTCTATACATCAGGGATTTTCTCTATTCTGTTCACTGGTCTCTGAAGCTTAAGATCACACATATATCATGTCTCGATTGTATCTATAACTATGGGTAACATTTTTAACCTTCAGCGTAAGGATTGTGACTTTGTGTTCTGACATTGCATTTGGTCCCTGTAACGTGTGTCCACACACTAGTCCACACTGCTGAGGGAAGTGTTGCAGTGTGTTTTGCTGTAACCCAGTGCGTACATCTGGGCTCTGTCTGTTTTACTGGTTCGGCTGCATGCTCGTCCAGAGGGGCTGGCCAGGATCAACGATGACACCAATAGGAAAAAAAAGAGTTATTATTTCAAGGACGATTACAAATTATGTTGCAAGTGAGTGAGTTCACTTGTTACAGCAGAAAACTTAAGACATTCAGTCCTACATGTGTATATTTATCTTCACAGTAGTACGGGTGTATATCTGTATTAGGTATGTTTCTTGGACGGGCTGGGGATGACTACAATGCTGCATGCTGCCACTGGAGGACGTGTTGCTACTGGTGTTGGTTACTGCGTTGTACTTCTTACTAAAGGGGTTCAAGGGCAAGACAAAATGTTGTGGGTTCCCAGGTGTGATTTGGGACAGTAGCAGAAATACTGGAGAGAGCTGTACCACTAATAGCCTTACGTCTGAAGGATATATTTGTGTGTGGGAGAGAGAGGAATGTTTGATCTTATATGTTTTAAAAATTGAATGTTACTTGAATTTGCATAATTGAAAACGAAAATAAGAATACTGTATATTGACCTTTTAATATCTATTATCTTGCACTGTTGGTGAAATTTGGATATAGGCCTACTTTTTTCTACTCATATTTTACGTCAACATTACTACAAATAAATGCATCTCAACATCTAAACCCCACGTGACTCTTTTCCACGTTACCAATGTCATATAGTGTCATCTTTAAATGGTTGCAAACGCAGGTGGAAGTGGGACTAAAGCAGCCCTTGTAGTGAGGGCAGCTTTGGTCCCATCTATCTGTCAGGTGCCGTAACCACACATCCCCCGTTCATTGTGTGAAAAGAAAGGCGAGTCGACATTCCTGCAGTGCGCACACGGGTTTGGTTGAATGCTTGTGTCGTCTTCTACGTTCACTTAAATAACGCAGTAGTTTAGTTGGATCGGAAAAGTAGCCAAGACGATATGAGGATAAAAGAAAACCTAGCCCACATTTTAACGACTGAAAGCTATCCCAGTTGTTCTGAAAGCTGGAGTATTGGTCAATGTTCCTCTGAGCTTCAAAGTTCTAATATATCGCCCTTGGTTCATGTTATTATACGCTATGTATGAAGGATTGTAATAATGAAGTGTACAATGCTTTCCTGGTCTGTTGTTTTGCATAGCTATATTGCAAAAACCTCGCCTCCGTTAGTTCTGTAAAGATAGCGACTGTATGAAGCAGGGACAAAATGCATGCCTCCACGATTTATCCCTGGTGGATTTTCCCTTGGATCTACGATTTTTTTTTCATGATTGGTTTTCCTACTCGTCGGCGTGTATTCTCGATATTTCTCTATTGTGGGGTAACCTAGGGAATGGTCTCTTGTAGAGGGTAATCGTCAGCAAAAGCCTGCATCGTTGAAGTGATGCCATGATGTGCGAAGTGATCACACTAGCATTGCCTTTCAATCATAGGCACTCTTTAATGTTTACCAATAAAGTGATATCATTAAAGTAGTCATCCATTCTATGTATATATTATAATTGTTTTGCTGTGCGTTGTCTTTGTTTGGTTAACAAAAACAATGATTGTTTGTATTTAAACAACGAGAGGAACAATGTCTATAGGACCTATTCCTATTTCCCCCTCCAGAAAATTAATTTCACGGAGAGCTGGGCTACGTATTAACGAAAGTGGGTCGATTACTAATACACAATCCATTTCTAGTTCACCATTCACTCAAGTGTTGAATCCATTGGGAATGGGACAAAATAAATATATCAACGACTATATCAACTGTATTCTACCATTTAAAAAATAATGCAAATGGTAGGTCAATGAATTATTCATTTTTGTCAAGTTGTAGATGTGCTTTATTCTCGATGTCATGTTATTTTATTGTGTGTGAAGATGGAAGTCATTTTTATACCCGGGCTGAGGACGGGTATAGGCGGCTGAGCATGCGCAGTGGCGACTTGTGCCATATTGGAATGAGGTCGTGAAACGACCAGGCGGAAAGAAACGGCACCTAAAACCGACTTGAAAAACTATTTACTGGTAAGAGACTAAATCTGTGACTGAATATTCACACACTGCATGTGGTTTATTACAGATTCCTTACGATGTTTCGCATTTTGCTTCTTTGTTCGTCTTTTTTCCCGTCTCTCAAAAAGATGAGTCGGGCTGTGTCGAGTGCAAGCGCCCTTATTGCTCGAGTCATGACGTTTCAGTAACTTGACTTGACTCACAGGCGTTGCATGTGCCAACCGTACACACGTCTGCATTTGGCACCACCTCGGATCCCAAGAGGCAATGTTGTGTTGGTTTCTCTCCATCGGAGCTTGACATTTCCTGTTTTTGTTAGCCCACGTCAGAGCGAAAGTTGGTTCGTCTCTGCAGAGCCACATTGCATTAACGGCTCCTCTAATGCTGAATGCTGCGGGTAGTCCGCACCGCACAGCCTACGGTCAGTACACGCGGGGTGAGCGACCGTTCAAAGATTCATCTGGGATATATATATTTGTGTATGTATATGTGTGTGTGTGTATATATATATATATATATAAATATATATATATGATATATAGATGTGTGTGTGTGTGTGTGTGTGTGTGTGTGTGTGTGTGTGTGTGTGTGTGTGTGTGTGTGTGTGTGTGTAAATGGAAAACCCTCAATAACAAATAACTCGTGATAGACCAAGTAATTTGTTGTGGTGAGGTGCCGAGGTCTCTCCATTGGGCTTAGCCATGTCATGTCGGTAACGTTATGCGTTCCAACAAACACGTTAAACGAGCTCCAGTTACTATTACCTTTTGTTGCCTTATAAATGCGACATTTGAGTGAGTTATGTTTCGATGTTGATTCGTTTTATCCGTGCTGCTTTTAACTTCCCCGTTGTGCAACTTGAGTGCGGCTGTGCGACGATGACAAGCCATGGTTCAGTTGTCTGTTGCAATGGTCAACGGGTAGTTTAATCCAATGTAAGCAGTTGTTGATCCTGGTGTTATACATGCAAATGTGATTTGAAGTGTTGCACCTCGTTTGCTTTCCATCTCTTTGGCTTTCAACATGGAGAGCCTTTTAGCATAGAGAGCTGGCGTATCCACAGCATTAGTTTGGACAGCAGGATGAGTGACCATGGACGCTCCAAGGGGCCACCCCGTAGTCCAATGGGGTTTAGTTAGTTAGTTTATAATAATAATAATAATAATGATAATGATAATGGTAATAATAGTGATAATGGTAATAATGTTGATTATAACAATAACACTTGTTATCCCTATTTGACATGGGGCCACACTGCAACCGTTATTACAACATTTATCACTATTGTGCATTTTATTTGTTGTGTTCTCAACAACAGCCACCCAAAAACCTATTGTGTATATATAGGCTTCTTTTTTTCTGATTTTATTGATAATGAAAGCTGAGAGGCAAGTTAGATTTTTTTATAGCAACAAAAGTAGAGTTTTTGTTTATTTATTTGGGGGAAATTAGCCTTTTGTGTTAGAATAGGGTTAGGGTTAGTTGCATCAAATCTCCTGCTAGGTAGGATGTGAGTCTACCTGTATGCTTTTCACAGACATTTCTGATCTCCAGGAACTTGGTCCGAGAATAAATGCAACCTAAACGTATGCAAAACAACATTAATAGCATTTTAAGTGCAGTGTGTACCGTAAACAAATCCACCTCTTTGAATCTTATCTGCATCATCCGATCCAAAACCCCAAAAGGAGAAGAGCGAGTCCCTGATCCAGAATGTTTGTGTGGGTAAACACAAAGCAAACAGTTTTCCCTTTCATCCGATTGCACTCCAATAATACCGAGAAGTCTATGAAATTATCTCTTAACGTCTTTAAATCCCGCAGTCATCACGGTGCTGGACACTATCCGCCTCACTTTTAGTTCTGGTTGTTTTGAAAAAAACCTCTTGCTCTTTTTTTATCCATCTTATTTTCTAAGTGTGAACCCCACCCCCTCAAACACAATGAGGCCCTCTGGTGTGTGTGTGTGTGTGTGTGTGTGTGTGTGTGTGTGTGTGTGTGTGTGTGTGTGTGTGTGTGTGTGTATGTGTATGTGTTGTGTGTGTGTGTGTGTGTGTGTGTGTGTGTGTGTGTGTGTGTGTGTGTGTGGGGACAGGGAGCGGGAAGGGAGATGGGGAGCGCTGAGTGCAGGGCAGGGCGCTGGGGTCGGGGGGGGGGAGCAGCAGCAGCATTGATCCATGCAGAGCACATGGGTCGCAGCGGCTGGCAGGGGAGAGGAGGTAGTGGGGGGGGTGGTTGACCGGCAAACTTTTAATAGAGACGTCAGGCATGACAAAGACAGGGCTGACAGGCCAGCTGAATGGATCCCTGGTGAAGGAGAAACTGGGCTCGGCATCGCCATACGCCTGGCTCTCCACTATTGTCAGGCCTTTAAGAGCCTTTTGTAAAAGTCGCCGCATTTCCCTGCCTTATCTGATTCTTGTGGTTGTGTATGGGTGAATGCGGGGCCCTCTTTACTGTTGCATTAAACCCGCTGATTTGAACACAACAAGAGGGTCTGTAGTCAAACCGCACAGCCGAGATGGATGCGATCGCCTTCATAGTGACAATAATTCATAATAAGTGAACCCTGATTGTACACGTTGTTTTCTTCTGCCCGGCAATAAAATCCAGTGTGCAGTAGCCTAGTGGTTTTGTTTTTTGAGTTTTTTCGCCACTATGCATAGTCCCATAAATCTTCTGTTTGACTGGATTAGGCTGCTGTCCTTAAGAGGTATTCAATGCTTTTTAAACAAACAGCTTGTGTTGAGGCGCACTGGGTGTCTCTCACTCTTAAGACTGGCAACGTGCTTGCTAGTTTTCTGTTTCAGTTCTCTGCCGTTCTCGTGTCAATCTCCACTTTGGGAGCTGGGTGACTTGTGGTTCTCGGTTGCATACCATCTGGCGTTTCACTCAGGTGGTGGTATCCTTGCCGTGCTGATGAATGATAGATATGCACCATGTAATTTGGGATTTACTCGCCTTTTTTTTACTCTTTTCCTATTGATTGCATCCAGGAGCTTTTTAGATATGCTGAGAATATGAACACTGTAGAATCCCCAAGGCTTTCGTCTCTCGACTTATTTTTCGTTTAATTGAAGTCAAGCTTTGAAAGATATTGTGATTTATTATTGGTTTAGAGTCTTGACTAAAGGCAAATGCACATCATGTTGGCCTTGATGCAATATGTGCTGATGCTATAACACTTTTGGTTGTATGTATTTGTATATATATATATATATATATATATATATATATATATATATATATATATATATATATATATATATTAGAAATACGTGTGGTATCTGGTGGCCATTTGGCTTCCCGTTCCTATTAGTGGAGAGTAAAATATAGTTCTGCATCAAACAGCCACTGTGGGGACACATTCTTTCCCAGTGCTTGTAGTCAGGCCTCTGCATACTGCTAGGCAAGGCAAGGCAACTTTATTTATCTTATCATACAAGAGGCAGACTCAAAGTGTTTCACATAGAAACATTGTCACACAATAGAACACTGTCAAATAATAAAATAAAATAGATACGTAAAATAAAGGCAAAATAAAAAATATATCGTATGTATGTATTTAAGATTTAGAAGAAGGCTAAGGCAAATATCAAAGTATTCAGTCTTGTTTTAAAATTGATCAGAGTTGGGGCAAGTCTTAAATCCTCAGGAAGTTTATTCCAGCTATTTGTTGCATAGTAAGTAACTAAATCCTGCTTTCCCATGTTTCGATGTTTACTCTGGGGGTAGTTAACAGATTGGTCTCAGAAGATCTTAGTTGTCTAGAGGGCTTATGTAGTGGAAGCATATCAGTTTTATACTTCGGCCTTAAACCATGTAGGGACTTATAGGTCAGCAGCATGATTTTTAAATACATTTTTATATCAATTCTCGGGACATACAGGGAGCCAATGTAACATTTTAAGAATTGTGTATAATGTGTTCAAATTTTTTGGTCTTTGTTAGAACTCCAGCAGCAGCGTTCTGAACAAGCAGTAGTTGCCTTAGTATTTTCTTTGGGAGTCCTGTAAGGAGACCATTGCAGTAATCGAGCTTCCTAGTGATAAAGGAGGCATGGTCCTCGGTGGACATGAGTAGGGATCGGCCCGATATTATCGGCCGGCCGATATATCAGGCCGATATTTGCGGTTTTTAAGTGTATCGGCATCGGCCGATAAGCGGCTGCTGAGTTCGCCTATAGTTTTTTTCCCGGCATTATTCACAGACAGGCGTCTACAGGCAGCTCTGTACCTATTTTTACTATTTGTCAATATTGTTTTTTAAAGTTCAATAAATGTTCCCTTTTAAATTGGGACTTGTAACATTTGTTATCATCATTGTGTCATTTTTATGATGTAAATTGAGGGAGCAAAAGCAGTATCGGCTCCAAATATCGGCTTAAGAAAATCGGCAGCCCATATCGGTCATTGGCTAAGGCTGATGAAAAAAAATCGGTATCGGCATCGGCACTAAAAAATCCATATCGGTCGATCCCTAGACATGAGCCCTCTAAGGCCCAATCCCATTACTTGGCTCACTGTCTCAACACTACATCTCAACCCTAACCCTACCCTTACCCTCATTGCTCATGCTCATTGCTACCCCTAACCGATCCCCTACCAAATGGGACAACCCTACACTGTGACGTCATCAAACCTTTACCGTGGACCGGGGTCGGGCGGCCCAGGGTCGGGGAGCTGCCGGGCTCATGTCGTATGATATCCAGATCTTCCGAGAGTCCGTTCTACAGCCCCAACACATTACCCCATAAACATGCAATCAAATGGGCGAAATGGGACATGAAAATAGGGCAAGTGTTGACATGGAACTATCCATGTTGCGGAGATCGCGAGCTAATTCGCTAACTAGCGATTAGTGCATGACAATTCAACCCGCGGTGGTTATGTATCTGGTTATAACGAATGTCTATAATGCATTGAAACTACATTTCGATAAATATAACATTACTTATATAATATTACTAATATAATATAATATATTAGTATATTTTTCACCTGGAGTCACTAGAACATGGAAGATCTGGATATCATACGACATGAGCCCGGCAGCTCCCCGACCGCGGGCCGCCCGGTCCACGGCCGGGTTGCAGAGCCCTATCACGGGCTCTGCAGCCCGGCCGAGGACCGGGGTCGGGCGGCCCAGGGTCGGGGAGCTGCCCCGGGCTCATGTCGTATGATATCCAGATCTTACGAGAGTCCGCGGCCGGGCTGCAGAGTATAATTAATAAAATAATTAATAGTTTATTACAGAGAAAACACTTAAATTTGTGTTTTTCGAATCCTGTCGCATCTTTTCGCCCTCCATCTTGTCTAGGATATTTCTTGATTATCAGTTTTCTCGCAAGGTATTGTGGGAGCAAGTCACAACTGAAGCGCTTTGAGGGTGCCCATCGAAAATCTCAATTTTGAGGGGATGTTAGCCCTCCCCCTTACCCCTTAAGCTACCTTTAAACAGGTATTGGGACATGGCTCCATGGCGCGTGAACGAGCAACAGCGAGGGCTAGGGCTGAGATTTTCCTTTGAGCAAAGTAATGGGATTGGGCGTAAGTCTACGTTTTAAAGGTGATAATAATCAGATTTTGTAACTGATTTGATGTGACTGTCGAAATGTAAATCTGAATCCATGATAACCCCTATATTTCTGGCTTTGATTGTGGTTTTCAGGGATAGATGTGAAGGTGTTTGGTTACTTTAAGCCTTTCCGTTTAAGGACCAAATATAATTATCTCGGTTTTGTCATTTGGTTGAAGGAAGTGTTGCCACATCCAGTCTTTAACTTGCTCAATGCACTGGCACAGCAGATTTATTGGCCAATAGTAATTTACTAGGGTGCTTCTATGTGTGTACTACTGCTAGGGTTCTTATATTTAGGGCTGTATACTACTGCTAGGGTTCTTATATTTAGGGCTGTATACTACTGCTAGGGTTCTTATATTTAGGGCTGTGTGTATAGTACTGCTAGGGTTCTTATATTTAGGGCTGTGTGTATAGTACTGCTAGGGTTCTTATATTTAGGGCTGTGTGTACTACTGCTAGGGTTCTTATATTTAGGGCTGTGTGTATAGTACTGCTAGGGTTCTTAGGGCTGTGTGTGTGTGTACTACTGCTAGGGTGTTTGTATTCAGGGCTCTGCTTTTCGTCCTGCTGGGGTGCTTTTTTCAGGGCTCTGTTTACTACTGCCAGAACAATTTCTTCCCACAAATTAGGTTGATCTCTAATGAGTTGTACAAATTAACATACTAGCAAACCTCTGGTAGTTAGGTCTGCTTATTTGGAGCGGTGAATGGAATGCATACAGTGGTGCCCTATGTGGGCAGCAGCAACAGACAGATAAGCTGTACGGCACAAGTATAATTGACCCTTTGATGCACTAGCCTTGTGCACCAGAGGACAAATTATACTTTGATGCTCTGGCCTTGTGCACTTAATGAAAACCATAATAACTATCCTCTGTGCCCTGCAGCACTACGAGACTTGGCCTAAAGGGGGCGCCCAAAATGAGTCAGGAACCACTGGAGTCCGGTAGGTATCCTCAATATTCAATGATACCATCTGTTTAGTAGTGGTGCGGTCAGACCAGATGATGAGCTGTTCTCTGTGTGTGTGTGCAGAACGGGACTCTGGTCAGGATGTGTCCGACTTCAACTGGGACGACTACCTCGAGGAGAGCGGGGCCACGTCCGTGCCTCATCATGCCTTCAAGCATGTGAGTGGCAGGGTTTCCCGCAGATCATTTTCAGTAAAGGTGGTAGGATTCGGGGGGGTGGGGTGGGGTGGGGTGGGGTGGGGGGCAGTTTGCTGTAGCGCGGATGGGGAACGAGGGAAGGAAAACCTCCCCGTCGGGGGTGTCAACGTGAAGAATCAACAACCTTGTTTTATATGTCTGACTCACTCACTCACTCACTCACTCACTCACTCACTCACTCACTCACTCACTCACTCACTCACTCACTCACTCACTCACTCACTCACTCACTCACTCACTCACACAGGTGGACCAGGGCCTGCAGACAGGCCTGGCGCCAGGCATGAAGCTGGAGGTGTGTGTGCGCGTGGAGGCCGACAGCCCCTACTGGGTGGCCACCATCATCACCACCTGCGGCCAGCTGCTGCTGCTGCGCTACGAGGGTTACCAGGACGACCGGCGCGCCGACTTCTGGTGTGACATCATGACAGCCGACCTCCACCCGCTGGGCTGGAGCCGCCAGCAGGGCAAGACCATGAGGGCCCCTGAAGGTGAGGGCCCCGACCGCCTGTGGAAAGGGGGGGGGGGGGCCTTTGTCTTAGTCTCCTTCGACATCGGTTTGAGGGATTTGGCTTCCAAAAAATAAGTACATTTTTCGAAATTTCATTTGTTATTCAAACCTTCTGGCGTGGATGGCAAGTTAAGGTCGTGAAAAGTGGGCGTGACCCGGACTGAGCCGTATTGAGCTGTACTCGTCTCACAGTACTCCTCCGTTGGGGTACTGAGACGCCTGAAAGGGTGCCGGCAAGTTCGAGCTACACGTCGTCCGTTGATTGGTCGACGGAATCGCACGTCCGTGCGACGGGGGGATAATAACAAACAAAGGCATTACTCGCGGGGGTATTTCTGAACAACGGCGAAAGCTTTGTTTATTGAAAGAAAATGTCGGGCAAAGGATTGCAGTCCTTCTTGGACGTCCTACATTGTTGATGATCTTTGTTCATTGTGCGTGTTTTCTTTTTCCTTGGATTTATTAGCAGGCTACACTGTGTCTATGCTTTGAGGTCACGATGCTAACGTAGCTGCTGCGGCTATTGACCTCTGGTTTAAACCACCATAAGGTACTGTCAGCGGTGGAAACGCGAGCCGCAACTGAGCCGCACCAAACCGCACCTTCACTATCCAAACCAAACCGCACCAAACCGCCCCGCACTCTCTAGTGGAAATGCGCCATAAGCTACCTGTGTCTCTATGTTTCTGGTCTCAGGGGTGCGCGAGAAGCACCAGGACTGGGAAGTCTTGCTGGAGACGGCCATTGCTGAGGAGGGCAGCGCACCTGCCAACCTGCTGGAAATGGTGTGTGTGTGTGTGTGTGTGTGTGTGTGTGTGTGTGTGTGTGTGTGTGTGTGTGTGTGTGTGTGTGTGTGTGTGTGTGTGTGTGTGTGTGTGTGTGTGTGTGTGTGTGTGTGTGTGTGTGTGTGTGTGTGGACCTGTTCACACCTGCCATTAACATGCGTCTTGGGTGATCTGAAGTGGACTGCTCTAGGTAAATCGGTTCACACCTGTCCTCTCCATATGGGGTCATCATTTCCGTTTGCAATGAGCAAATGCGTGGAATGATGTTTCCAACCGGCGGGAGGCAGCAATAAACTTCCACATGCCTATTCTGCCGAAATTGAAAAGAAGAAGCAATCAAAACAATACAGCAAGCCAAGTCTGATTTACATTACGAGGCTGCCTTCAATTGAGTGGACGGTTTCTTATTTGGCCCAGGACACATTGTCCTACAAACTGCTAAAGTAATATGGCTTTTTGCAGCCCGGTCCACCTCTGAATGTGGACTGAGCTATGGGATTGAAATGCGTTCTCAATGCGTCTTGGGCGCATTACCACAGGTCTGTACTTAGAGCTGGCCACGTTTGATCGGCTCACCCAAGACGGACACTACTGCCAGGTCTGATCAGGGCGAGTGAGTGAGTGAGTGGGTGTGTCTGTGGGTTTGTGTGGTCTTTTAATCCCATATTAAGCAGGTCGAGGTCAAACTTTGTTTGGAATTATAGTTATTGATCTATGAACATATGTGTACAACACATCATAATAAAAAAATGTGTAAATGAATGAAGATAAAATCATGCATACATTTGGCCTTATGTCCTGTCATACTGTATACTTCAACTGAAAGTAGTTTCCTAGCCTATCTAGTGCTTATGTTGCAGGGCGTTCTAGTGCATCATATTCCTCGCCTAGTGCATGTCAAACAACCACACAGAGACACTGGATATTCTGTCTTTAAGACCCACTCATTATGACCACCACCCCCACCCCCCCCCACCCCCAGCCCCAGCGCGGTAAGGACCCGATGGAGCTGCTGTGTGCCGGCTGCTACGTGGAGCTCCAGGACTCCAGTGACCCTGGCCTGGCCTGGGCGGCCGAGGTGGAGGAGAACGTGGGCGGGAGACTGAAGCTGCGGCCTCTGGGTACCGAGGGGCTGGCCGACACGCCCTCCACCCTCTGGCTCTACTACCTCCACCCACGCCTCCACCCGCCCGGCTGGGCCCAGGAGCACGGCTGCACCCTCAGGCCCGCCCAAGGTCAGCCACGCCGACTATACGGCTCTCTGTGTTTATTTTCACCCATGATGGATTTTTTTCTTCCATGTTGTTATTTTTTTGCTAAAGGGATTTCGTTGGATTGCATGGCTGCTGCTGCTGCTGCTGTATAGCTGGCCCGGCTAATGGCTTTGGATGCAGGGCCACAGAACTCATTTAAAACCAAACACCATGGCTGAATGGAGCCGTCTTTAAAATGTTGCTGAAGGTTATTTAGCAGAAAAAGCTTGGTCAACGCTTTAAACAGATCATTAAATGTTGAAGGCATTTTGTTTTGAGGTTGACTGTTTGGAATGAAACAAGAAGTTTTCGAGAATGTCAAAAGGATTCCAACCTGTCAATACAATTGAAATGAGCATGGGCTTGTAGTAACTCGTTTCTGAAGAAAATGTGTCTCTTAAGCCAATGTTTTGCGTTAACCAACTGGTTTGAGCACTTCTGTACTGTTAATCTTGGTTCAAACCGGTTGTCAAGCTTCCATTTTGTGGGTCATTAATGCAGAACTATATCGCAGCCTCAAGGGAGAGAAAACTGTTTTGATAATGGGACAAATGGACGATGGGTTATGATGAAAAATGTGGAAATATCTTTTTTCAAATGTGAAGATTTTGTGTAAAGAGGTTCTCTGATCAAACTTGGGTGAAGTATTATAGATTTTTTCATGATTACAAGTTATGTCTTTAAAATATCTCATACACTTTCACCAAGGAAAAGTATTGTCTGAATAGAATTGAACTCCTAAGTCATTTATATTAAGGGGTGACTCGCTGATGGTTGGTTTGAATGGTAGTTGGGGATAGGTTCATCTCGAATGACTCTCAGCTGTGGCATCGCAGCTGGCAACGATTCTCAATCACACATCTTTACTGTCGACTATGTCTTCTCTATAAAACCAGGACCATTCCTGAGAGGTTTGCATACTGATAAATAACAACCAAGCCTGCATAGTCTGCCCGAAAACACGCTCCCTATAACCATTCATTTCTAAATTTCCAATATTTGACATAGTTCATTTCTGTGGCTGGCTGGAGGGGTCAGCCGGATCAGAATTGAATTTGAATTGAGATTCACAGACCCTGCATGCTCTGAGCCCTGGGATATGCACTGGTGGAATATAATGAAGGGTTTCAGCTGATATATACGGCCTGATTAATTCAGCCAACCAGCATTAAAGGTTTTCTTTACTTCTCCATCTTGAATAGCGATGGCCTTTTTAATGCTTTGAAACTTCTGATTCCAGAACAACATTGTATTTCTTTGTCTCAGTGGCTGGTAGGGTTATGAACTGTGAAATATGCCTTTTAAAGTATTCCAAATAATAGAATAGGCTTGAACCTACTTGGCCTCTCTGTGTTTGTTCTTCCTTCAACTTGTTCAGCATCTGATTGGATATGCTCTCTCCGGTCGCACAGATCTGCTGGCCTTGCAGACAGCGGAGGAGTGGGAGGTGGTCAGGCAGCGGATACAGGAGCTGCCACAAGACGATGCTCTGGATGAGGTGTTTCCCAAGGTAGCTCCTCCCTTCATACTGCCCCCTCATGACCCCACCCTGTTTCATCTGATGACGGGGATTTGCTAATAATAATAACATTGGAATCAACAAAAGAGCCTTGATATTCCGGTCTGTATCCTCAGCTTTAAGTGTGTGTGTGTGTGTGTGTGTGTGTGTGTGTGTGTGTGTGTGTGTGTGTGTGTGTGTGTGTGTGTGTGTGTGTGTGTGTGTGTGTGTGTGTGTGTGTGTGTGTGTGTGTGTGTGTGTGTTTCAGGACCAGACTCCCATCACGGCTCACAGTTTTAAGGAAGGCATGAAACTGGAGGCCGTTGACCCGACTGCTCCCATCTCCATCAGTCCGGCTACTGTCACCAAGGTAACGGTCGGCCGTGTACCCCCGTCAAATCTCCCTCCTCTTCTGCTCTCGTTTACCCGTCTACTTCCTGATTGTGGATGTCTTCTTCCCTTGTTTGCCTGCCACCCTGAAGCAATGAAAAAAAAAAGAAAAATCCAAGCTAAAAGCCATTTTCGCTAAATAATCACAAAGCTGTTGAAATATAAACGACTGACTGACACTTGTGATGTGGAGGTGTAATGTGTGCTACTAGCATTGAAGAAAGGAAATGCATGCTTTATGCACCAGTGGGTAAAAACTGAATGGGTCCTGTCTCTGTGTCTTGTCTCACGCGCTATGTCTCTGTCTCTCTCAGGTGTTTGACGAGCTCTACTTCCTGGTGAAGATGGATGACCTCTGCGGTATGGATGAGGGGGACGGTGGCGGCCGCTCCTTCCTGCGCCACAGAGAGAGTCCCGGGATCTTCCCTGTGCAGTGGAGCCTCAAAAACGGACTGCCCCTCTGCCCGCCCCGCGGTGTGTGACCTCTGGTCCATCGCATTGTGTGCATGCTTAGGAATATTGATTTACACTCGCACCCCCACACTCAGAGCATCTGACAGCTCTGAGAGTGGTATTGTTTGCTATATATATTTAATTTAACCATCTCCATGCAATTGTCATGGGGATTATGCAAATATTGTGTAAAAACAAATGATGTAAGCTCATTTAAAGCACCCTGCTTTAAAAGTGTTGTTACCACCTTTTATATATTATCATGTGCACTGAAATGGTGGACCCTTAAGAGACATTAAGACACAGCTGGCAAGTCTCACACATTTCTAACAGGGTTTTTTAAAATAGAGTTGAGCTGGATTTGTTTCTTTTCAGACATGCTATAAATGATCTAATTCATATTCAATCTCCCCAACCGATAAGACATCACATGTTACAGTACCATAACACCGCTGATATCAGCACAGACACAAGGCCCTAGCCTGCAGCCCTCCTATCTATAATGTAGAGGTGCGTTCCCAGGCTACCAGGGGCAGGACTTCGACTGGGCCGACTACCTGAAGCAGAGCGAGGCAGAGGCGGCTCCGCAGCACTGCTTCTCCGCGGTGAGTCCCCCGTCACACCAGGCTGCTGCCGGGCATGTACCAAACGATCTATCTATATATACCAAAGTCCTGCAGTCAGTGAATGTTTTACTGTTGGGAGATGTGCCCTCTTTATCTCTCATACCTGCCTTTTTTATAGGTGGGGGAAGTTACCCATTAGAATAGAATCCTTTTTTTTACTGTAAGACACAATGTGAAATGTATGCTGAAGTGACCCTTTGACACCAAACTCGTGCAACGTTTGGGTCAAGAGGCCTCTGAAATACCATTTCTTCTTTCCCCTCTAAAAGACGTTGTTCACCAGCCAAGAGCCGACGGAGCACAGCTTTAAAGTGGCCATGAAGCTGGAGGCGGTCAACCCTCTGTCACCCGAGAATATTCACGTGGCAACGGTCAGCAAGGTCAAAGGGCAATACATCTGGCTCAACCTAGAAGGTGAGGAAAAGGAGACCGCTGTGGGGGGTGTTTTCACACTCTCGCTCTCTCTCGGGCTTTTTCAAATATAATTGGGTTGTTATATAATATGATATCATGATTATTATAGTAATAAGGATAATCAGGACTTTTCCCACAAACATGTCTTTGGGAGCTCTAATGGCGGTGTGTGTTGGTAGGGCTGAAGCAGCCCATGCCAGAGGTGGTCGTCCACGTAGACTCCATGGACATCTTCCCCGTCAGCTGGTGTGAGACCAACGGCTATCCTCTGGTCTACCCCATCAAGCCCCCAGGTACACAGCCTGCCCTGACCCTGTCAGCAAGACACAGCTCACACAGCCACAGTCCAGCTGTATCACCTCCATACGTTAAGGAGGCCTACTGTGCTGTGGCTTCTGTGGATCTCATCAGGTGCAATGTAACGCTGGTCTCTCACTCTCTCACAGTGGAGAAACAGAGAAAAATAGCAGTGGTGCAGCCAGAGAAACAGTGAGTCGAACAGGGACTTTATCTTCAGCTGTGTGTGTGTGTGTGTGTGTGTGTGTGTGTGTGTGTGTGTGTGTGTGTGTGTGTGTGTGTGTGTGTGTGTGTGTGTGTGTGTGTGTGTGTGTGTGTGTGGTGGAGATATAGATATATATATAGATAGTTAAAGAGATGTACATTTGTTGTTTGTTTTTTTGCTGGTCCCTGAGTCTTCTTTCCTTGAATTACAGCAGATCTCAACCCAAGTCCTCCGCACCTGACTCTGAGAGGCAGCAAATGGGCAGCCAATCAGAACTAGGTGAGGGATGCCGGTCCATCAGAGGTATATATAGTTTTTCACAACAAATAGAAACCCCTCCCCCACACCCCTGACACACGCACTCCACAACGCATCCCCACATGCTTACCTCGGTGTCCGGTCCATATGAGCAGGGCAGGGGAACGGCAAGTACTGCTGTCCAAAGATCTACTTCAACCACCGCTGCTTCTCCGGGCCCTACCTCAACAAGGGCCGCATCGCCGAGCTGCCCCAGTTCATCGGGCCCGGCAACTGTGTCCTGGTGCTGAAAGAGGTGAGGTGCATCCAATCACCTCCGTCGCGTTCAATCCATTCATAAAAGGGAGTTTTCCTTTTAAAGGTATTTGTTTTACGAGGCGTGCCTTGCAAGCCTTTGGGTGGAACATTATATTACTGCCGTTAGATTTGATTCGATACTAGGAGGAGAAATTTGTTTGTCAAACTCAGATACGATAGTACATTCCAACAATGTCAGGGCGCCAGCTGAGCCGACGTGTGGTTTCTATTTGTATGCCGTTTGTTTATCCAGGGGGACTTCACAGTGAATTCTCAGTGAGTTAGACAATGAGTCGATAGTGGGTAAAGCGTCCCGCAGTGTTCAACGCCGCTAACCGCTAGAATGTTGTCTGTGGCGTGTGGAGGTGCTGACTCTGCTGATCAACTCGGCCTACAAGCCCAGCCGCGTGCTGCGGGAGCTGCAGCTGGACCAGGAGGGCCGCTGGCAAGGTCACGGAGAGACTCTGAAAGCCAAGTGAGTGCAAGACACGCTCGTCTGTTTAGCTGAGGGGACCGCAATACTCATGACCACCTGAAAATGATACAGGAATAGTTCGAAGCAGATGCTGGATGAGACCTGGACTATAGAGAATTGTAGAGCTGGGATAAAAGTAGAACTGGGGAAACGGAATAGAGAAAAAGAGGTCATGGTAATCTTGGTTCTAGCTTCCAAGACATGTCTTCTGTTAGCCTAGGCCCAAGCTTGATAGAGACGCTCACTCAAACCCTCTGGACGGATAAGGCAAAATGTGAGAAAGATGGCGAGTCTATGAATATTTGATCAGCTAAACCTTTTTATTTGATGGTCAGGTACAAAGGAAAGAGCTACCGGGCAACTGTGGAGATAGTGCGCACCTCGGACCGCGTGGCAGAGTTCTGCAGGAAAACCTGCATCAAACTGGAGTGCTGCCCTAACCTGTTTGGACCACGGATGGTTCTGGACCGCTGCTCGGAGAACTGCTCCGTACTCACCAAGACCAAATACAGTAGGTCCCCCTGCCGGCCTTTGGATTGGACCATAACCCTACATTCTTCAAAGCATCTTCCAGCATGTTTTTATTATTTCTTAACACAACCAGGATGGGGAAAAGGGTCATCCAACTCCTTTATGATCCAGTCCTCTCTGTATTTTGCTAGTCCTAGCTCTGGCTTGTGGTAGCCTGCTCTCCCTTTTAACTGCAAGCACTCCAGCTCGACGGCCTTCAGGCCTGCCTCGTTAACTGGAGGAAGTCCATGTATGGCCTGGGGGTGGAGCCAGCAGGTTGCCAGACCTCCACTCCCCTCACTCCTCCCTGGCGTCTGCCACAATATATTGAAATGTAATCTAAAAAGAAATGAAACGTAGGAATTGGGCTTTCTTTGTTGTTGGGATAATGCTTCCAATTTTTAGATGTAAAAAAAAGTCTAGGTTTAGTTTACAAGAAGATAAATTGCAAACTTTATTCAGCTGGGTGCTTTGTAATTTCTCAGCTAGGGAATTAACGTAAAAAATGGAATAAGAATGCAAATAGAAATCCATCTGTCGTGTGTTCTCAACCATGACAGTTTCTCTTCCTCGTCTCTAATCTTCAGCGTATTATTATGGCAAGAAGAAGAGTAGGCGGGTGGGCCGGCCTCCCGGGGGTCACTCCAACCTTGAAGGAGGGGCGAAGAGGAGGGGAAGGAGGAGGAAGAGGAGGAACGGGCTCTTCGTGCACAAGAAGAGGCGTTCTTCAGCCTCGTTGGACAACACGCCCGCCGGGTCTCTGCAGGTAACACACACACTGCGCACACCCACTCACGTACCAAACACACACTGATGGGCACTCCAAAGAACCCTTTACACGCTCGGTAAGGTCTGCTTGTCCGGACCCCCCCCCCCCCCCCCCCCAGGGCAGCGGAGATGAGGAGGACCTGGACGAAGACGAGTCCCTGAGCGAGGACTCTGGCTCGGAGGTGCAGGATGAGCTTCAGGATGACTCGGAGTACTCGGTGGGGAAGTCCCTCCCCGCCACGCCCTCCCCCTCGCCGCCAGCCACACCCCGGCCCACACGGCGCCGACGGAAGCCCTGCTCACCGTCCTTCTCCGATGACGAAAACCGCCCACCGTCACCCAAGGTACCCGAACGAGCGCCCGCCGATGATAACGGCGTATTAATAGTCTGATGCATCTCATTTTCAACCCAGCCTTAGGCCTTCCAACGACAACAACCTTCCATGCTCTGCAAATGGGTCATCTGGTAGATTAGCACGGTCGCTTTATTGTGTGTGTGTGTGTGTGTGTGTGTGTGTGTGTGTGTGTGTGTGTGTGTGTGTGTGTGTGTGTGTGTGTGTGTGTGTGTGTGTGTGTGTGTGTGTGTGTGTGTGTGTGTGTGTGTCCAGATCGCTAAGACGGAGCCGCCACAGAAGCTGTGTTTGGACACCAGCCCCCTGGAGTGGAGCGTCACAGATGTGGTGCGGTTCATCAGGACCACCGACTGTGCCCCTCTCGCCCGCATCTTCTTGGATCAGGTACACACATCTGACAAACTTTCCTTATGTTGTGCATGTGCGAGTGGGTCAGCGACATTCAATGTCAAGCATTTGCAGTGATCAAAATGGCTGTGAAAGCGCTTAATAAACAGTGAGTGGAATCTGTTAATACCATAAACTGTATGCTTGTTGTGGATGCTGCATGCATTTTTGTAACGCTTACCGGTGTTCGTCTCTCCCAGGAGATAGACGGACAGGCGCTACTCCTGCTCAACCTGCCGACAGTCCAAGAGTGCATGGACCTGAAGCTGGGACCAGCCATTAAGCTCTGCCACCACATTGAGAGGGTGAAGCTAGCGTTCTATCAGCAATTTGCCACCTAGCTGAGGGAAGGGCCGGACATTGGACCACCTCCCTCCTCTCTGTGTTTGTCTTGGTTAATAAGATAATGTGTCTACCACTGGGTATCCTTTTGGAATCCTTCATATTTCCCTTCATTGAAAATGCCAGACGTTGCCATTAAATAGCGTTCCTGGCTTGAGGAGATCGAGTGTTGACGTGACGACAGCAATGGTCCATCTGTGATTTCTTCATCTGCTCTGCTGCTGGCTTGAGACGTTTACTATTAGATCTTTACAACATATGCTTACTCCCATCATCCTCAAGAAGGCAGCAAGGTTACTCTCCTGGTTTAAGGTCATTGGAGTTAGGTAGTGAGAATGCGAAATATGAGCTGAAGAATGCATAACAATTTATAAAGGGTGTATTTGTAATAGATCTGTTTTTTTTTTACATGATCACTTTTAATGCCTTGTAAAAATAACTTCAATTTTGTCAAACCTTCAAAAGAGCAGACATCTTTTAACCCATTTTTTTTTGTGTGCAGTATTACACACAGATTACAAAAATGTATTAAATGTACTAAGAAGTACAAAAATACTTAAATGTTATGCTTGGATCGCAAGTGAATCACAATCTACTTACTTAATTTCAGCAAACATCCATAGAGGTCGTAATTTTGCTTTCTGTTTACATAAAAGACATACCAGATGTAGAAGAAAGCTGTTCAATGTTCTCCATGAGTATCTGGATGTTTAAGCCGGGGACATCGCCACAGTCTGGTGGCTTTCGGGATAACACTGTTTCTTCTAAAGAGCAGTAAACAATGCGACTGATCTTATTTTGTAAGCACAAGCAAAACTGTATGTGATGACTGTATTCAACGTGTATATAGCAGGGCATGTGTTTGTAAATAGTGTACATAATCTCAAGATTCTTCTAGTGCAACAGGATGAGTAGATTTTCTATTTAGCAATACAAAATGCATTGATTAATATCTCAAGGCATAGGCCTACACTTGCACAGTAAATCCTTAAACATTTTTATTTGGAATAGAGTCGAAACTATTGTTAGCTAGATTTAGAATTGGTACATATTGTGGGATTAGGCCTGCGCATTTGACGTTATACTTGAGATAATTCCTAAATAAATGAATATTTTGGGCAGCACAAGCAAATTACAATTATTATGCCAATAATTAACTTTATACTTATGAATGAGTAGTTTCTAAATGAACCGGAACTCCCAACTTCTTTTCAATATTGAAAAGATATGATAAATATGTAATGTGTGGTGTTTTGATTTGTGTCAAATAATTGTTTTCAGTCGCCTATTCAGCAGATACAGTTGTACAGAAAACAAATGAAATTTCTTGACTTTCCTTTTGAACATCTATTGTTATTTAAGAAATTGCAGCAATAAAATGATAAATGGTTCGAAAACATTTCTTGCGCTGGATTCTTACTACACTTCCCATCATGCACTCGTTTTACGTCGGTCGCGTGCCATGACGTATGTCAACAGGAGCAGCACCGCTGCTAGCAGCTGGATTGGTTATAAGCGACTGCAAAATAGTTTTTTTTTTCTTAAACCATGTGAACATGCTTTTTTGGACAACTGCAAAAGTGGTAATTGAAGCCAAATAGTGTGCTTTGAAAATACTCGGCGTTTAATTTGACTAGAAACTTGCTCGTATTGTATTCCCTAATAAGCAGGGTGTTAGCTTCTAGGCTACAGTGCAACGTTAGCAGCAGTCCTGACTTCATTCTTACCTCATCTGTATCGACCGGTTCCTTTAGCGTTGAGTTGTTTGGTATTTTATGCAAATGCATACAGTATAACCTATATATGTACTAAGTGAACAAATTGCCGGGACCACACTGTAAAGCAGGCTAACGGATGCATGTAACTGAGGTCCTACTCGTATTCCACTGCATCGTCTGGAAAATATTCCCATTACTTGGTGCATTTCATGCAGATGATCGGACATACCGGTATGTTAAAAGCCCATCGTGGCTATAAACCAAGTATGGCCTTGTGATTCTTGAGTGGTAGCTACTTCACCTCTTGATAAAGAATAGATAACGGACATTTGGATATTTGAATGTCCAAAAGGATGAGATTGCACGTAATGAGACATTATGTGTTACTGAGTGTGTCTCACGTAGTGATTACGAGACAACTTACTAGGGCCGGGCGGAAGAGTTAATCAACTTCACTTAATTCCATGTTCTTTAGTTAGTCCTATGTCAAGTTGACCCAATGTCTGCAAGTGCGGTTAATTCGCTCTCCAAGGTTGGAGACCTGGCTTTACCTGGGCCAGGTGTACAGGGCCTCTCCGCAATGTCCTCCAACACATCGGCGCCCGCCAGTCCCATGCCAGGTGCGGACAACCGAGGGTGTGAAAATGGTGCGCTAATGGACTCTTTCGGGATTTTCCTGCAAGGGCTTCTAGCCGTCCTGGCCTTCAGCATATTGATGTGTAAGTATGACGAGGTGAACCCTACCTAAAGAGAATAAACCAGTATTTAAACTGCAGCAGGGACGTTGCTTTACATTCCTGTGATTTCCCATAGTGTGAGGATGTGACCTCAACATGTGTGATTAAGCAAATTGATCCTTAAACTATGTAAATGATCAATATATATAAATTATCAATATATGATATAGCAGCCGGTTAACCATTCTAATAGCTACATGCTGCACATTTTTGCTGTGTCTTGCAGAGGTGAGGAATGTTTGACACAAGTGTGTGTGTGTGTGTGTGTGTGTGTGTGTGTGTGTGTGTGTGTGTGTGTGTGTGTGTGTGTGTGTTTGCTGATGAGCTGGAACAGCAAGGTCGTTACTTCTCAATAGAGTGCTTCAGTAAAGAGGACTTGCATGCGGAGTGGGCCTCTTTAAAGAATCAGATTACATGCAAAGAGCAATCATTAAAAGGATAGGTTTATTGAAGGCCCATGCCTTTCATAACCCAGCATAGTCATGGTTAAGCATTGTCACATTTAGTTATCTAAGAGTTTTGCATATGCATCTGCAGGCATTGTTTTGTACTGCAACAGCGTCAACGTTAGGGCGGAAGCACCTAGTCTGGTGAGACCTGGGTTTCCTGACAGACAGACCTCATCGTCCTGAGGAAGGCACAACAGCGACTCTTACTTTCCTATGTGCTTACGGAGATGGGGCATGCATGATGAGCACAATAACGCTATGATATTGAAGTGCAGCCTCATCGAAAGTGTATTCACTGGAGGCAACTCAGTCTGGTTCAACCCAGAGGGTTGTAAAATCCATCAGCGACCTCTACATATGCGGCTGAAGCAGAGCCCTCGCACTTACAAAGGACACAAACCAGCCCATTTGTCATGTTTTCTGCTGTCAAGAGACGCCAGATGGCCGAGCGTCATTACTGGACCTAACGGGTTCCCTAACAGCTTCCAACCCCAGGCCGTGTCCATGCTCAAGAACCATCCAACCAGCCCACCTGCCTCCCCCCTCATGCCCCACCCCCTCAACTGCCAACACCCACCGCTTTGATCTGCCTTGCACTCTTGCTCAGACGTGCCCACTTAATAAGGAAATTGCTTTCTTAAATACAACAGACCTTGCACACTGACGATGACTATATACAATTTTTTTTTATTTTTTACTTTGCTGTGTATTCATTATTTTTAATTTGGCTCTATTCTTTTTTTTTTCTTAAATCATTTTTTATTTTTAGACTTCAGAAATATGTTGCTAAAACTACCGTTGGTCAACTAGCCGCTGATATGAAACTGTGGAGAGGAGCAGGACTTGCATATGGCCGAATTGACACTATCTATCCAACTTGTACTGCGTTAAAACAAAGTGAGTTTGTCCAATTCAACACATTGAAATGCATTTCTTTGTTTTTCATTCCTTGTCATTCTAATACTGCTATGTGACACCGCAGGTATAATCAGGTTACCAGCATATCTGATATCCGTTCGGTAGCGGTGAAAAGGGCAAGCCTGTAAAATCCCACCTCATGCTTGTGTAGAATAAATGAGCCGTTGCAAAACGCCATTTTAAAACGCAGGCAGAGGGGCCATTGGGTGGATTTAAAAGCGTGCTGGTGATTCTGTTTGATCCGTGCACTGTGGCCTCCGTTGTAATCCGCCACTCGTAACAAGACGTGCTGTGTCTTCCACAGTGAAGCGCTTCAGGGAGCCCAAGCATGAACGCAGGCCCTGGAGGATCTGGTGAGCAAGCCTCTCCCCCCCCCCCCACCACCGCTCTACAAAGAGCATGAGATGACTGATGGCAGGTTACAATAGAGTCCCTATAATGATTTTCTCCCCCCCCCCCCCTTCCCCGGACAGGTTCCTGGACACCTCTAAACAGGCCATCGGGATGCTGTTCATTCATTTCGCCAACGTTTACCTGTCGGACCTCACCGAGGAGGATCCCTGCTCTCTGTGAGTTGCCTTGGATTAACTGCGTTTGCACCTCAGGGCGTGTGACGTGACGACCGTCACAGCTCGCCCTAGGGTTCAATGGCGAGGTGTGTTGGTGTGCGCCGCCGCCGACCGCCTCTCTTTCTCTCCCGCCCTCATGTAGATATCTCATCAACTTCCTTCTGGATGCGTCGATGGGAATGCTGCTGATCTACGCCGGGGTGCGGGCCGTCAGCGCTGTTGTGGAGTGGAGGCAGTGGGACTCGCTGCGCTTTGGAGAATACGGTGAGGGCCCGCTTCGCCTGCGCTACCAGCAATGTCCAGTGGAGGGCGGTAGCGGGCGTCATTTGCATTGCTGCAATGTTCCTGCCTGCAGCAGGACCCATCTCTGGACCCATGTTTAACTGTGTGTGTGTGTGTGTGTGTGTCTGTGTGTGTGTAGGAGAGCCGGTGCAGTGTTCTGCCTGGGTGGGTCAGTGTGCTCTCTACATCCTCATCATGATGTTTGAGAAGGTCGTCATCATGCTGGTCCTTCTCATCCCCCAGTGGAAGAAGGTGGGGAGCGACCTTCCAGTTCAAACCTAGCTGCCACATCGATGTATCACTCAAAGGATCCTTGTTTTACCTGCTGGTGTGAGGTTGTTTATCCATTGCAAGCCACTGCAAGTATCGTACGGTGGCATCGCACGTGGGCGTGTCGACTCGGATGAATCGCGGATAGATAAGCCTAAGAGTTGGTACAGACCACTGAGTAGATGGCTGGTAGATCCATCATCTGGGTGGACGGTCCCCATGTGTGTTGTCATGGCTCAATATGGCTAATCAACATCACACCTGGTGTGATAAGGAAGGGTATTGGACTGTAACAGATCATCGAAATGAGACTGATGTCTATGTGTGGTTGGACTGTAACAGATCGTGTGTGTGTGTGTGTGTGTGTGTGTGTGTGTGTGTGTGTGTGTGTGTGTGTGTGTGTGTGTGTGTGTGTGTGTGTGTGTGTGTGTGTGTGTGTGTGTGTGTGTGTGTGTGTGTGTGTGTGTTACAGTTGTCCCTCCTCAACCCAATAGATAATCCTGACCTCGAGTTAGCCATCGTCATGCTCATTGTTCCGTTCTTCATCAACGTAAGTACGCCGTTCGTGTGTTGAGTTACCAAACGCCTTGTGCCGCTCCGCTTTTATCAGCCGCGGGCCCTCCATTGACGCATTCCTTTTTTCCGTCTCAGGCCCTCATGTTCTGGGTGGTGGATAACTTCCTCATGAAGAAGCACAGGACAAAAGCCAAGCTAGAGGAGCGAGATGAGGACCTCCGGGGGAGCAGCAAGGTGCGGTACCGGCGGGCCCTGTCCCACGACGACTCGGAGTCCGAGGTAAGACACCTCAAGCATATTCTGGATTGCTGATGTGAACGAAACCAAAAAAACAACAACAATAAGCTCCCCAACTCCATTGGAGCGTGGGCGATCCCCTCTGGGAGCCTTCTGCTAGGTGTTGATTCTGTGGCCACGGCAGCTGGACAGTGTTCTATTCCTGTCCTCTGCTGCCTCCACCTGCTGTGGGGGTACACTTAGGTTATGTTCCAAATGGCTCCCTTGTTCCTTAATTCTCTATTCCCTTTTAATCAAAAACACTAAATAGGCCACTGAAGTGTAAACAGGGAGGTCAGGCACCATTTATGTCAACTTGTTTGCATATATTACCAGTATGTGAAGTCCATCTCTATTGGATGAAATGAAATAGTGAACTAATCAGGGAAACAGATTTGCACTTAGTAATGCACTATATAGAGTGTAAGTAGACCGATTCGAACAAAGTCCCAAGGCTTTGCTTTATTTGCAACCAACAGACTGCCCTCTAGTTGTTAACCACCCTGGCCGGTGCAAGTTTCTGAGATTGAACGCTTTGCTACAACGAACACATACCAACATTGACTTTGCTTTCAAACTTTCGTGTGGGAGCAAAGTCAATATTTAATTGTACTTCGGATCTCGAGCTGTTATTTCGTGGAGGTAGGTATTGTGTCGAAATATCCGTTTCTTTGTCATTATTGGCGCGTTGCGACAGAGGGACTTCTTAGAAAGTGGCTCTTTGTTTTGGCTCCCGGTTTGGTAGCGTCTCCCGGTTTGGTAGCGTCTCCCGGTTTGGTAGCGCTACCGGTTTGGTAGCCGCTACCGGTTTGGTAGCCGCTACCGGTTTGGTAGCCGCTACCGGTTTGGTAGCCGCTACCGGTTTGGTAGCGGCTACCGGTTTGGTAGCGGCTACCGGTTTGGTAGCGGCTACCGGTTTGGTAGCGGCTACCGGTTTGGTAGCGGCTACCGGTTTGGTAGCGGCTACCGGTTTGGTAGCGGCTACCGGTTTGGTAGCCGCTACCGGTTTGGTAGCCGCTACCGGTTTGGTAGCCGCTACCGGTTTGGTAGCCGCTACCGGTTTGGTAGCCGCTACCGGTTTGGTAGCCGCTACCGGTTTGGTAGCCGCTACCGGTTTGGTAGCCGCTACCGGTTTGGTAGCGGCTACCCAACAAACAGTTTAAATGTGACGTCATTAGTTCTGCGACGCGATTTGTTTTACGCGATTTTTAATTTCTCGTCCGTAATAATTGATCATTTATAAATGGCGCTGTTTGTACGTTCTGGATGGGTCAAGTTCTACTTGCGTCATATCCCGCCTTAATCATACGTCGTACCCGCGTCATATCCCGTCTCAACTGTACCCAAGCAGCGTCGACTAGTTAGGAGCTGCAACCAAAGCTCCTACCGGTAGGCAGGTAATACCTAAGGCGCTAACTGAGCCGCTAAACTGAGAAGTTGGGCGGGTCCTCTCTCCCAAGACATACCCGTAGCGGCATTAGAGAGAAAAAAGTCCCTCAGTTGGAACACACCTCATGTTGACGGCTCATACTTATTGATAGGTTTATTAAAGACTGGTTAAAGTGTTCTGGTAGCAGGTTATGTTATTTTACCCCCGCTTCACCCTATCTTTAATGTTTTTTTTGTTTTTTTTACCTCGCATTGTCATATTCATTATACTAAATACATATACTAAATACAATTGTTCCCTAGGATATAATTCTTAAATTCTCATTTTTTTAACATTACTATGCTTGTGTAGTAATGCAGGAGCGCTTCAGAATCAATGTTCAGAGGGGGATTCTTGCTAAATCTCCGCAGTCGATTCACCCATCAAGCAAAGTTTGATCGGAAATGCACATGCGCCACTTCACCCTCCCTTAAACCAGGGGGGGAAGATACATTCTGAATACCAATAAAATATCTAAGGTATCACGGCACAACATGTTGTTTTTTTTGTAGCAAGTCCTGCAAATAAAAGTCCTGGTATAGCTCTAATGTAGCCTCCTCAATACCACCTAATGTAAATATAAGAGGGTTTGTGTGTCCCGTGTAACCCTTAGTCCTGGTACCGCTCTAGTGTCGCCTCAATCCTTAACGTCTTGGTTTCCACTGTGTTTGTCAGATCCTCTTCTCAGCCGACGACGAGATGGACGACTCGGACGAGGACGACGTGAGGCGTCTCAGCGGCCTGAAGACGGTGAAGAAGAAGAAGCATCGCATGGGGATCCCTGTTTGACTGGTCAGCCTGAGCCTCACCCAGACTGGCCTGGTACTCGCTCACCAACACGCCCCACACCACCACCACGATTCCTGCTTGTAGCTGCCTGGTCGGGGGGGGGGGGGCGGAGGGAGTCTTTGGGTTGGGGCAGGGCTCCCGGCCCCCAAGGTAGCGTACTTGCAGGTCCTGTGAGCAAACGGAACCGGTGGAATACTGCTTCCCCTGGTACACTGCAGCACTCCTGCACAAACGGTCTTAACTCGGATGCAAGACATTGGCAAACATTTGCGCTGTCGGTACAATGGATGCGTGGTGTGTTTTTATTTTGTCTGCCCCTCATTGGCTGTGTCTTATTGGTTTACTGTTGGTTTGTTCCTGAATGCCAACTTGTAATATCATTGTTTTGTTTTAACACTGGTGTATTGTCAAGACATAGGAAAGAGAGAGTGTGTGTGTGTGTGTGTGTGTGTGTGTGTGTGTGTGTGTGTGTGTGTGTGTGTGTGTGTGTGTGTGTGTGTGTGTGTGTGTGTGTGTGTGTGTGTGTGTGTGTGTGTGTGTGTGTGTGTGTGTGTGTGTGTGTGTCCCATTATTCATTATGGGACATTCAATATTTTTAAACGGTCGCCCTAGTGATTGTATAAATTAATTATATATTAACTGTTTCCTGTAAATGGAACACCACCACAGCTGGTGTTGTGCGTGTTCTTATGCGTGTGTGCATGTGTTTGTGTGTGCATGCGAGTGTGTGAAAGTGGACCAACAGGGAAACCATATTGTACGTATTTAAGCATAACCTCAGAATGTTAGGTCTGTCATATATACATTGCCCTAACCTTTTCAAACAATCCTAAATCTACAGCTTATGGTGTGTATGTATTGTGTTGATGTATGCAACACCTATCTCTACTCTTTGTATAGCTAGGCCATTAATGCAAAATAACACTTGTTCTTTAAGTGTTGCCCATTTATCGCAGTGGTTGATTTTGTTGTTCAAGCAAGAGGGCTGAACAATTATGTGTCATCCTTAAGGTACACTCTTTCATTCCTCTCTCTGGCTCTTCACGGTTTACCAGAAAGTACAGTTTTTTGTCTCCATCTTTTGATTCTTTGCTCGTATTGGGGTTGTTTTTGGTATAATTGCTATTTGTGCCCAGAAGGCGACCTTGCCTCTTCCAACAAGTGTTCTTTGTCGTTGTTGTCCTGGTGTAGGATGATGCCGGACCCACTGCACAACTTCCCGTTTGTTATGTTCAATGTTTTAGTTTTTCCTCATGTTTCCTTGTTTGTTCTCACCCCATTTGCTCTTTGATCAGACCACGTGCCTCTGTGAGCTCACTGTCGTGTGCGTATGTTTGACCAGGCGATGGGTCAGAGGCCCGGTATGCAGCAAGTCCACAGGTGCTCATGTTCACAATGTTACAGAAGCACACACTTAAAAATGGTTGGGTTACTAGGGACCAGCCTTTAAACAAAAGGTCAGTGTGTGGGCGCGTGTATGCAGGTTTGTGTGTAGGCGTGTGTATGCGTGTTTGTGTGTAGGCGTGTGTATGCGTGTTTGTGTGTAGGCGTGTGTATGCGTGTTTGTGTATGTGTGTGTGTGTTTGCCTGCTTTGTATACAAGTGTTATGCAAAAGTGTTAGAGCTGCGTGTTTGTGTATGTGTGTGTGTGTTTGCCTGCTTTGTATACAAGTGTTATGCAAAAGTGTTAGAGCTAGTGGCTGGTCCTTCCAAATGAGAAAAAGGGTGACAAACGGCAACTGTGATGACTAATGACGTAGTGATGTCATTATGATGCTGTTGGGTGTTTGAATGAATGCACTTTTAATGATAAAACATCGACACGGTCCACCATTACCATGAGCTCAAGTAGGTCAAAGAGGGCTTTTGTATTTTGTGAAATACAAATGCTACACTGTAAAATGTACTGACAAATAAGACTGATCATCATTATATTTGCTTTTCCAATAAATAATCTGAAACCTGAGCAACAGCATTCTTATCTTTTTTGTGTCCATATAAAGCTGCAACCTGATTCTTGTTTGACCTGGATAACCTTTAACGGATGCCGTTTGCCATACTGATGAAGGAGCATGCGTGCATTGAATCTGGATTAGGTTAATTCATTAATTTAATTGATACAGGTTTAGCTATTAGAGATCGACCGTGATGTTACAGAGGGAATGCTTTTAAAGAACACGGATTTGATTAAATATTTAATGTGGTCAGTAAATATCAAGTTTAAAGTGGTACTTGACCAGCAAATACAGTAGATAGCATAGCAATATAAATATTGTATAGAAAAAAGGGTAACGCTTTATATTAAGGTCCTTGTAATAAGCCTTTGTTAATGGTAATAAGACTCTTATTATATGCTTATTAACATTAATTGGTGTAAATAAGACTCGGTGTTAACATAATAAACATGTTCATTGTGAGATTATAATACTTTTATAAGAATTTATAAACGTTAACTATTTATTGATTGCTTAATAACATAATTAAAAGTTGTGAGTTTTTTTATAGTTAATAAAAAGCATAAGAAACCCATTTGAGTCTTATTAACTTACCTATTATGTCATTGTTAAAACTTTACGCTTATTGAGGTCAATAAATCCTTTATTAAACTGCTATTTATGCAATTTGCAGATTAAATCTAAAGCAGAAACAATGCTTATTACGGTTTATAAGTCCTTTAATGACATGAAAGGTAAGTTAGTAAGACTCAAATGTTAATGAACATATAATAAGGTCTAATTATACATTAACTAAGGCTTATTACAAGGACCTTAATATAAAGTGTTACCGAAAAATTATACCATCAGGTGTGAGTGTGATTAGCCTTACAAGCCGTTTCGAAACTGCCCCATATGACCTCACTAGTGGGCGTGTCCTCCTAGATCTGTGCTGGATAGCTGAGCAACGTTTACTTCAGTCCACTGGGTAGGCTGGTGGACTGATCTATCCAGCACAGATCTAGGGGGACACGCCCACTAGTGATGTCATATGGGGCAGATTTTCGAGACGGATTGTAAGGCTAATCACACTCACACCTGGTGGTATAATATGTCCCCTTTAAACCCATAACCGATACCATTGTCTTTTCAAGGTATCATTTCATGTACTTTTTGGAGTAGTAGGCCTACCATAGTGATTTCCATGCAATTGATTAATTGATACATGTTGAAAAGAAAACAATGCATTAAATAGTTTCATAATAAAAAAATGTAATATTATCCATCACCGAGTCCCAATGATTTGAAAGAAAATAATAAAACACGTAAAAAGCTGAGGCCCTTTTATTTGGAACACATCAGCTGGCACAAATGCATGTGTCTAAAGATCCAAACGTATAGGTCTAAAGACACAAACTTATGTGTCTTAAAAGCTGAAGGACTGATTCATGATCTATAAATGTGGCTCCTGCTATTGAATGGCATGTTCCAGCTCATTTCACTTCCTGGAGTGGATACTAGGGTCTGAATATAAACTTTGACTCAACTTCCAACATATCATGCCATCATTAAACATGTTTTAGATGCAGATAATGTGGAACGTAAGCACCTAATAGAAAAACAAAAACAAAGGTAATTGGACTCATTATCTTGACAGGATGGTTTCCAAGTAGCTTGATTGGTTTGGTTATCCTACATTTCATTATGACTGCTCACCTTAGACACAGATAAGAAAAATGCTAGAATTGTCAATAACATCTTAGAATGAATGCTTGTCGGTGTGGGCATTTTAATCCACAATGTAGAATCTTTCAATCTCTAATGTACTGCATTTTAAGACCAAAGAAGCATACAATACAACACTGGAACTAGGGAAATTTAGCTCCATCATTGACTGTGTTTCTTTTAATAGATGAAGGTGTGGTGTTGGGGGGGAGGGGGAGAAGCAGTCAGACACTTGTCCTGCCCCCCCTCCCACCCATATCAGTTGATCCTCCATAACTCCATGATGAATTAAAGCAGAAGGCCACCAGCCAGCTCACGTCACATCTAATAATACTCACTGACAACAGACGAAGGCTTTGAGTTACTCCACGATGGGAGATGTGTGTCACGCTCTGATCCAGGCCTATATAACAGCCGGGGGCTCCAGGACACTAAGGGAAACCATAACACCAGGTGGACAACGTTGATAGCAACCACACTGACCGGACACACCATGTCACAGGTGAGCCTGCTCAGAAAAATCTGCTTGTCCTTTTCAATAATCTGAAAAAGTTATCAATAAATAATGAGTTTATTTATTTGAAATGTACTGATTCTAAGTCACTTTGGATAAAAGCGTCTGCTAAATGCCCTAAATGTAAATTTCAATGTTACCAGGGGAAAAAAAAAACATTTTGTGAATGGCACTGAAAATACTATTGAATAAATATAAACTTAAATCTGTTCCCTGTATTTTCTTCTATTGTCAAACTGGGCTTTTTACCAGCCTGGTGAGGTGAAAAAGAAGAAGCGACCAGTTATGAAGGAGGAGGACCTGAAAGGAGCACGCAGTAAACTCGGCCTGAGGGGCGAAGTCAAGAGTAAGACGTATGAGGTCATGGTAGAGTGTGGTGAGTAAATATCTGTTCTTTCTCTGTTGCCTTCGAAACAGATCGGATCACACATTCTTACAAAGATAGTGTGGACTTCCCACATATGCCGACTGTTATTGTTATGAATAAAAATAATAATGAAGCCTGTTGGGCTATAAATAAGCCTTTACAGAATTTGACAGCAAAATATGACAGCAAAAAAAAAGTTTTGGCCCATTTTTCTCCCCCCAATTTATGTACGGGGATTCAGCCCTATAGACTCTCGAATCATAAAGTCGAAATAGGAAGGCCTTGATTATTTTCCAAGCTAAAAGATGAGTTCCCTGACCGGGAATCGAACCCGGGCCGCGGCGGTGAGAGCGCCGAATCCTAACCACTAGACCACCAGGGACACATTCGTAGTGAGGCGGCGATGCTTATTTGTTCATCTAATTTAAAAACTTTTTTTTTCTTTGTTACGTAGCCTAAATCTCTGCTACCACTGAAAAATGAATGGTTGATATACATTGATCAACAATGTTTTAAAGCTCTCAATATATTTCAAATACCAAGAAAATTGAAAGACTATTAAAGTAGGAAAAGATCATTCGTTAAATAGGAAAAATGTTTACCTCCATTCGAATCATAGATGTCGAGAATAGAAATGCAGATAGTTAAAAAGCTGAGTTCCCTGACCGGGAATCGAACCCGGGCCGCGGCGGTGAGAGCGCCGAATCCTAACCACTAGACCACCAGGGACATACGTGTCGGCGGATAACGGCTATTATTTATTCGTCCATCCTAGTCTATTACGAAGCTCAACTTGATGGCTAACTAACTGAATGGGCTCTATGCACAACTCCACTACTTCCTGGACTTAGTGCAGCTCCTTCATTTCCTGTCTTACATTACTGGACAAACTGATTAATCCAGGTGTGTCTGAGTAGTCACAATGGTCAGACACACCTGGATTAATCAGTTTATCCAATAATGTAAGACAGGAAATAAAGGAGCAGCACTAAGTCCAGGAAGTAGTGGAGTGTGCATAGAGCCCATAGCTCTGCTAATACTAGTTTGTTGAATACACGTAGATTGAATTATATACATCCATAAATAAGCCATATTTGATTCCTAGATGTGCTGTTCGAAAATGAGATACACGTGTCGTGCTTTATAAAAGCATGTGGTTAGGCTGTCTACAACAAATCTGAACCTATCACTCGTGCTAGTACATACGGACGTATGGTTTGGGCGTCTAAAAATATCATCATACATCCATGATCCCCTCCCTTTTCTGCAGAGCGCATGGGGAAGGTTGCTCCATCAGTGTTCAGCGGCGTCAGATCCGGATCTGAAACGGCCCTGGAGAAGCCCGGAGGTCCGGGGGGGAGCGTTTTCTCCAAATGAAAACTATGCCAAGCCACCAACGTGTCATGAACTACAATATAAAACGTGTATTTTATGATCAGACAATTCTATACAATTAATAAATTGAGAATGAGCAAACAACAGAAATTATCAAATATAAATTTAAAGTAGTGAATTTGTTGTGTTATTGGTTGTGTAGAAAATGTCGTGTGTAGGCATAGGCCTACTTGGCCCCTCTGTTTTTATAAGGGATCAGTACTGACCATATATCATTTATATGGCAGTTTCAACCTGTGAAATACTTTTGTTGACAACAATGTGCCTTATTTTTTATTATTCTGCCTGAAGATAGATTTTAGAATTTTATTGCATTTTTAATAAATACATATTATATTGTAACTCTCATTTTTTTGTTATTTTCATATTATTGACAACCATTAGTTTACATCCTAGCAGACATAAAAAAACATGACTTATTTATAAAAACGTGTAGATTACGTGTGTATTCAGCCAAGTTCTGTCCAAATCTCTGCAGGCTTGTACAGCCGAGTAACGGGGAGCAGCGGGACAGCATGGAGAAGGTCTAGCTCGTTAACAGGAGGAGCCGTCCTCTTCTCCTCAATCACAAAGGTCAATGATTCCTACATCAAGCTGGACGACATAAGGAGGGCATAAGACGGGTCCAAAAAGGATAGCTTTCTTGGATGAGGTGATATTGTTATATATTTTTCTTCATGGTCATTTCTTGCTGTGATGTCAATGTTGACGTGATGGACTTTTCAAGCTCACTGATAAGGGCTGCACCTGACGATTATTTTCACAGTGGATACATCAAATTTAGATTATTATTTAGTCTATAAAATGTAAAAAAATAATAGCAAATGCCATCACAAGTTTCCAGGGACCAGGTGCTTGCTTTATCTGACAAGTGTTAGGGTTCGATAGCTGCTGGAACCAAGAGCAGAACACAGAGACAGGACATGAGTTGGAGTAATGAAAAGGTTTATTTGGAGCAGACCAGGGGTGGGACAGGTTGGAGACTGGGGGAGCTTCAGGCTGGAGGGAGTGAAGCAGGGAGGCTGGAGGCGCTGATCCACAAAACACTGAGGCAAAAGGAAACAAAGGTTAGATACGAGATTTCAACAGAAAAATATCGACTAGTAAGTGGAGAAAACTGGAGCCAGGTACGAATATCTACCACTGAAGGTCGAAGTACGATCTGGCGATGACTGCAGGGAAAGCAGGTGTATTTGAACGACGAGCTGAAGCAGGCCAGGTGTGAAAAGTTGAGGGGTGGCAGGCAGAGCACAGAGACCGACTTTTGGTTGTGGCAACACACAGCACAGATGTGGCTATGACAACAAGCAGCCATGAAAAACTAAATGATTCCTTTTATAATAATCCTTTCATATTTGAATTGAAATGCAAATTAAAAATCACATTTTTAAAACAAATATTCGATAAACTACCTAAATGATTTATTTATGATAAAAATGTGTCAGTCGGCAAATCAATTCCTTAACTAATCTATGTAGAGCTTGAAAATAAAAACTGACAGGTGTCTGTCTAGTCATTCACAAAACTCAAAGGATCTCTACGGTGCTGAAATGCTTGATTTGATCGCATATTTATTGTAGTACTGTGATCAATCAAGGGTTTCTCTATTAATTTGATAGCATTGTAACTTCATTAAGGGTCTCATACACTACAACACTTACATATTATTATTACGACACTGAAAAAGTGTGGTGAAAAACCCACACTATGCCACAGTATTGGTGAGCTTGTCTGCTACTTGTCAAACTGTCTTAAAGAGGCCTGACACGATGTAATCTTCAGCACTGCCATCAATGAGCCCTGTCCCATTACTGTGGATGAACCAGCATGGGACATTTTCTCCTCTCTTCAAATCCTTCCTGAAGTCCCGTTGCCAGCCTCTGGAGACCAAGAGAGAGGTCACAAGGTGGTTTTAAAAGTCAGAAATCATTTTTTCTCCAAATTTCCGATCTAGAAGTTCACTGTTCTGTGAAACACATGTAAGGTAGCAGGTGTACCTGGTCACATTGAGCTGATGTCCTTTGACATACATGGTGGCGTCTGGTTTCTCAGGAACCTCTCCTGGACGTTGATCTCCTACTTCAAACCCAATCCCATGGTAGAACTGACCTGCAGAATTTACCAGCATTGAAAAGATTCTTATATTGGCTCCCTTAAAATCAGCTTTTATCTTACTTTCGTTTTCATTTCCATGTCATTACAGCCTATTTACGAGGTGTGAGTGTGATTATCCATTACAAGCTGTTTCCAAATCTGCCGTGCCCTCTGACTTTGTGACATCACAAGTGGGAGTGTCGACCTAGATGTATGCTGGATAGATCAGTTTACCAGCCTACCCATTGGACTGTAGCAACTGGTAGGATTATCTATCCATCATAAAATAGTGCCAAAATAGATCCCTTTAAGAAAATCTCAATAAGAAGAAAGCTTTCTGCTATTCTTTACTTACAATAAAAACTGTTTCAAATTTTCTTTGTTCTACCAGTTCTTAGTTTCATTAGTAAATTACTATCAATAAACACCAAATGTCTGGGACACTATTTCCTGCTATGATTCCCTGCTGTTCCATTACCTAGCAGACCATGGACGGATGAAGAGAGAAGGTGGCTGTCAAGAGTGTAGAATCCCAGGTAGTCCTGGTGGTAGGGGTGCATCTTCCACACTTTGTGGAGCAGGATCACAAACTTTACAGAATCTCTTAAAGTCACCTTGACGCTCCGGTCCTTGGTCAAAAGCAGATCCACACTGGGGTTAGGAGAGAAGGTGGAGATGGATTGGATGGTGTAATCAGAATGACTTGGTAGGAAGACAAAGTAAAAAAGCAAAGAGAGGAAGTCAAGCCGTAACATTGTTGTAAACATCCGTTGGTTTCTAGGTGTTTCTACCTGGGTCCTTTTAGGGAAGCTTGATCTGACCACAGCAGCTTGACCTTTTTTCCATCCTGGGACAGAGTGATGTACTCAGTGTTCACCTCCAGCCTCACCCCCAGGGTCTGATGGACAACACCAAGGCGGCCAAAGTAGGTGTTGACTTTACCATCAGGGGCAGCCATCTTATCCCCAATGGTCTGACCATTGACCAAAAGTCCTGAAGAAGCCACATGTGATTAAATTATCTATTTCCTAGAGGATACTGATAAGATAATAGATTTATTTTAATAATCGTTAAAAGGACAAGTGCGCCATGTGGACTGAAGCAGGCTCACCTATGGAGGGGTCTTTAACCAGGTTAAAGATGGTTCCAGGTGAGTCATTGATGTTGAAGCACAGAGCGTCCTCTCTCTCTGGCAGTTCGATCATGAAATGAGGATCTCCATCCACTGAGCAAAAAGTATAAGGACAAGGCGGAAGCAACAATAATACGCAATGGAAGATAGAGATGATTGGCGTCAAATAAAGAAATTCTGGAGAATAACCTGTCCCACTAGATTTCAAGCTAAAACCATATACAATGATCAATGGCCAGATTTTATGAATATCGAATACGTACCAAAGTATGTAGGACTATGAGCAAAGTAGCTTCCAGATTGAGGGGGTGAGTACAGATATCCTGCACCTATACCATGACCAACAACAAATACACAGTGAGAAGCAATGTATCTCCAAGGCCTGCACTCTCAGGGCTACTATAGCAGAATTCAAATACAAACCCGGTTCAAATCATACCCTGTTTGTCAGCCTGCTGCCGTTGTTCTGTGGAAATAAGCGGGAATAATTCAACAGCGATACATGTAGGACCTCAATAACGACGCAATGTCAGTATGTTAGGGTACAACTCAGAGTCCTCCTTCCTGTCTCTCCAGCTGTCCTACCCTCAGTCAGCTTGTCTGCTATGAGGGGCCCGCTGGGACCATCATCGGTCTCTGGCTTGGTGACCACCATGGAGGTGAGGGGGGTGACGAAGCTGTACTTCAGGGACATCTCCAGGGCTTTGGCCGTGGCGTTGCTCTTCTTCTCTGCTGGCCCACTCTTACTAGTTAACGGAAACAACACAAAGAATTCAGACAGTCTTGCACCTAGGTTGAGAATGTATACCCAGAACAATGAGGTTTTGGAAATCCAATCTAACAATAACTGGCTTCCATCTGCTCAAACCTGGTCTCCAGTAGTTGTTGGATGGTGAGGTAGGCCCACAAGCGCTCAGTGAAATCCCCAAAGATGTAATTCTTCTCTGGGTAGATCACATCCCAGTCGGTGACATTAGCCTGGCCCTGCACCTGGAAGTCCTGCTCGAACTACGTTGAGCAGAAAGCCAAAAGAGCTCAAACCAAACTGAACTGTGCACCTCTTATGCCCTAAGATACCGCTGTATCACATGTCCTTCACCCACCCCATTGGCAAACACTTCCACCAGGAAGTTGTCCATGTCGTTTTCAGACAGCCGCCCGGCCACCACGATCTCTGAGCCATTGAACAGCTGACTGAAGTGATGAGGGGTTAAAGAATCCACCGCGTTGTCAGGGTAACGCAGGTCCACTGCTGACAACAGTGGGCTAGCCACCTCATCGTAGAAACCCTGCAACACATTAATACACATATCCAGTAGTCACATACATGGAAACGGGCTGTTTGAATTGGTTTTCCGGACTGAGAGAGTAAAGAGGTTATTGACCCAGAAATACACTACCTCATTAGTTAAACAAAGACACCTGTAGGCATCATAGCTGTTGTTAGGCTGGGGGCATCCTAGGCTAAAGCCTTGATGGTTTTATGATTAGCCCTGGATCTCAATTGGGATATTTTTTATTAATAACAAAAATATGATTTATATGATATTGTCCAGGATCTAATCATCTTTCATTCCAATCATGCATTAGAGCCCTCCAAAGGCTAGGATTGTTCCCTCTGTGTGTCTTTCAAGCAGCAGATCTACTTCCCACCACTCGGCATCCATGCATTTTATGTGCGGAGCAGAGAGAGAAAGGTATTGTACTAAACTTGAACTGTGTTTTATATTCCAATAAACATGAACACATTTAACAGTTTTTCTCTAGTCTGGTACTGTGCAGCATGTCAATACAAGTTGAGTGGTATGTTCTGATATATTCTGCTTAGACTCCACATTACAAAAAATAGACATATATTTATTCAATCATAATTCACAATTTATCTGGAAAGTACACAAGTACTTAGATTAGATTAGATTCACTTTATTATCATTGCACAGTAACAGGTTACAATGCAACGAAATGTTGGTGGGTCTAACCAGAGTGCAAACATCAGTTTGAGCAACATGTAGGAGGTCCGGGCTGAGCCCTGAATGCCCTCAAATCCTAACAACGCCCCTGATTAGCATAACCTCACCTGCAGCTGAAGGGTAGCGTCGGAGGCTTCGTAGATTCTGCGGGCCATGCCATTGTTCTGTTTGGCCAACACGTCCAGGAAGGAGTAATCCACATCATCCCCAAAGCCCAGGCAGAATAGAGTCATTTTACCACTGATGGCTTCGCACACGTTCTGCTGGATCTTTTCAAGGTCTTCTTCACCTACACAATCACAAAGACATTAAAGAAGACAGCTCAATCATGACCCAATGTGATGGAACAGGATGTAAGTATATCCATGAAGAGAGACCGAATATGAGGCATATGACATATCACTTCAAACCTATCATCACAAATGTATTTTATTTTAATATCTCTGTACACCCACCACCACCAAATGGCATTCCATCGGTTAGTAAAATGATCATGTCGACACTTCTCTCTGGGAGCTTCTTGTTCCTTCTGTCAGCTTGCAGCATGTCGATGGCGTTCATTAGGGCATCATTGATGTTAGTGCCTGAAAAATGAGTTGGTTTAGATTAATCTTTGGTGGGGTTAGTTGTTGTTGGGAAGTTTGAAATCTAGCCAAGTAGAAGCTAACCTACTTCCTCTAGAATTTATTTGCCGGACAAATTGAATGGCTTCATTCAAGTTTTCCTCTGTTGCTTTAGTAAGGGATTGTTTCCAGGGTTCAATATAGCCATCAAATAAGATGATACCAAAGTAGTCCTCTGGATGGACGTCTGAGAGAATTGATTCCATTGCCACGCGGGTCTTTGCATGCAAGAATACAAGATGGCTGGCAGTTAGTATGTGAATGCAATAAAACGCATGTTATTTTTTCTACATCACTGTCCATGCCACACACACACACACACACACACACACACACACACACACACACACACACACACACACACACACAACACACACACACACACACACACACACACACACACACACACACACACACACACACACACACACACACACACACACACACACACACACACACACACACACACACACACACACACACACACACACACACACACACACACACACACACACACACACACACACACACGCAGTCACTATACCTGGGCCATCTTAGTGTTTGACATTGAACCACTCCTGTCAATGACAAACACCACATTTTTTCGGATACGGGGAAGATCCGGAGGAGCAAAGAAATGCACAAAGTATCCGTTCACGATCTGGGGGTAGTAATATAAAAGTGGAATTGATCAGTTTAAACGGGTTATGTTGCTCCACTAAAGTCAGCATTGTGTTTCATATATTTGTTGACAGCAGACCTGAATGTCTCCTAGGCTTGACGCTCGTTTCACGTCATACTTGATGATGAAATCCCCATCGATCAGAGACCCATCACACTCTGGACATTTCCTCTGCTGATCCAGTGTAGGTGAGAAAGAGATGTGTGCCTGAAAGAGGGATGTATGGACTTCAATTTCAAATGACCACAAAATGTAGTCTGCCATGTATTTCACTTCCTGCTGATAGATATCAAACTGAACCTTGTTGTCTGTGACCGTTTTCTCCACCAGGGGGAGAAGTTCATTGGAAAAGAAGGTTGCATGGGCATCCACAAAGGCAATGCCCTGGGGCTCATAAATATCAGCCACAATCTGCACAAACACACACACACACACACACACACACACACACACACACACACACACACACACACACACACACACACACACACACACACACACACACACACACACACACACACACACACACACACACACACACACACACACACACACAAATATATTTTGTATAAATATGGACATTTACTGAGCCCACGAAACGTAGGTATTTTTGTGAACTTGGATTCACCTGAAAGTTCTGGACCAGCTGTTTAGGGTTTATTCGGGTCAGGATCTCATACTTGCCAAATTTCCTCTGAAGAAGCTCCTCATAGGTCAGGGTGAAGGTCACATTGCTCTTGGCTGCAATGTTGACAGACACAGAGAACTTCTCCATTTTCCTTCCAGAAACTCTGTAACATTATACCAATTAGCCCAAATGAGTGATATCAAACAGTTAAATACACTTTAGTCTCCACATGAAACAGGAAAAGAAGTGAATAGTGTCTTTAAACACAAAGTGACATGATTCGAGGTAAATGCCTGTTCAATCTCCACCTACTTGACCAGTCCAGCTGTCTGTCCACTTGAAACAGCCTTCTCATACTGTTTCTTGGCTTTCTCCTTTTCATTCACAACCCCAGCATAGATCTGACCCTCAATCTCCCTGTGAACAGAAGAGGCAGTTGAAACATGAAAAAAGGATTTAGAAAAGGCTTTTATTGCTGTTACAATGTGTCGACGGAATCATATCTTTCCCTTGAGCCTCTTCCAAACAAAGGAATCAAGCAAGAGTTGTGTTGTAAGCCTACTGGATTGGATCCAAAGAATGTGCAATAAGAAGCTTTATACATTGATGAATTGAACAGTAAGCCAACAACCGATTGAATGTTGAAACAAGTTTAATGTCTATTGACTGGCTGGTTTAAAGAAGATCTCATGTGCTTTTTGTTAGGAGGCGAAAAGCTTTCAGTGTTTTGAAGGGTGAGGTCTGGTGGAAGACTCACATGCTGAAGTTGGTGATAAAGGCCGTCTTGGGCAGGTCCACCTCAAAGAATATTTCCTGGGAGGAGTTGGCTTTGTTCAAAGCAGTGGAGGTCATGACTGTGTGAGCGAACCGAGAAGCCACCGTACAGTGTACCGTGACACTGAGCACCTCCACCATCTGACCAGATTGGGCGACAAAAAACATATATTAGTAACAAATGAGACTCCTAGACATGCCTTTAGCACTTGAAATGCAAAACAACAACAAAACAACAACAAAAAGGGGTTCTCTAATCGTCATGAATATCAAAATGTATCCCAGAAGTCTTCCCTTACCTTTGAATCGTCTACACTTCTTTTCTGTAACAAAAAAGTTAATATTTTTAGCCTGCAGGTCCAGGCTTCTGGGTGATCTAAAACAATCAAGGAAAAATGGAAAAATAGAAACAGCTGAAAATACCTGGATGGACCTGATGGCACCTTCTGTCTCCTGAAATGTAGTCAAATGATAAGCATATTATGCTATGTTGACATAACATACCAAGAGAATAAATATCAAAAAGGGAAAGGTGACCCAGAATGGCCTTTTGAGAAGCAGGTCCTCATACAAATCAGGAATGAAACGACGCAGAATAACTACAAATAAACTGCATGCAGGTAGCAGAACAACTAAAGTAACAACTTAACTAAACAGGTAGCAGAAGAGTAAATTACAGTAATAACCAAAGAACCAATGAAGCAGGGCAAGTGGAGCATTGGAGATTGATGTCATTTTGAAATGGACTATAATAATATGAAAAGACAATATGATTAAGTTCACCTTCGTCGTAGCATCGTAGCGAGAGAATCAAGCAGGGCTCCCTGGACCGCCCAAAGTGGCCCGAGGTAGAGAAGGCCCAACAGCAGCAGCAGAACACCACCCCGCACCTCAGACATGACTGAATGTCCTCTTAACACTGACTCAGTCCAGTGTTAAGAGGACTGGGCAGGGTCCTGCCCTACTGAGCAGGAGCCACAAACACACTTTTGTGCCTTTCTCAAAAAAATGTGGACCAACCCCCTGGCCCAAAAAGTAGAGCAACATGCAACTTTGCATGCATTTTAGTTCATGGCATCCATCTCATGCTTTACCTTGTTTATTTGTTTGTTTGTGTATTAATCAGTAGCATACCCTTCATAACCAGTAGCATAATTACTAGCAGCCCTCAGAAGCCAAATGAATTACAATATGTTATATTAGTATTGTGTACTCGGAGGAGAAACTTAATTATCTCAAATAGATTTTTTTCATTTTTTTATTGCCTTTTTTTATTGCCTTTTATTCAGCGGCTGTTGCTCTGCTAATACTCCCTCATACTACCCAGTATTTGCCCCTATGATTCCCAATATTTGATTTTAAGTCCAAAAGTCAATGAACTTGTTTGCTATCTGAGAAATTAACCTATAATCTCTACTGGACTGATACATATGCCCTTGCGCCAGACCTGGGGGTAGTGAGAGATGAGGGAGTGGGGTTGTAGGGAAGTCCTCTTGAAGTCCTGTCCGAATCTCTGCAGGCTTGTACAGCCGAGTAACGGGCAGTTGAGAGGAAATGGAAGAGCTCAGACTGTCCTGATGATCACTGTCACTAACTTCACCTCCTCTCAGACTTCAACTCCATTTTGTCACTAATCTGCCTGGACCAAAATCAACTCCTCTGCTACCGTACTCCCTCCCCCGATCCACGCCTCTGTTTTTACTCCCTTTATTCCTCTCTCCTCCGAAGATGTCTGAAGAATAGTTACGTCTAACAACGCCACCACCTTCCTGATTGACCGGATCCCCTCCTCTCTCCTCCAGGCCGTCTCCATGCAACATCCTGCCATTCCTCACCAGTCTCATCATCTCCTCCCTCACTTCAGGCCTTAGTCCAGCGTCCTTCAAGACTGCTAGAATCAAGCGTACTGGGACCCCTTTGGTTTTCCCTGTATGCTAGATCCTTGGGCTCTGTAATCACGTGGTTTCTACTATCACTGCTAAGCTGATGACTGTATTAGATATCAGGTATTTGACAAGGATTTAATCAAAGGTCATCATTCCTAATTTATGACCATATATTGTGGACACGTGAAAGTAAAAATATATCGTAGAAATTTGTATTTACATTGACAGTGATAAACCAATTATTTTGGCTCAGATAACAGATTCTGTATAACTATAGTAAACAAATTAATTATGTTGTTTAGTCAAATTGATGTGGTAATAAGAAAGAAATATGCATCTTTGGGTTGGATTTAAATGCATTACATCCATTTCATGCTTACCATGTTTCCTTGTTTGTTTTTTGTTTTGAACTGTAGAATATTTAGAACAATAGCGTAATTCTCAGTAATATCTTGCAGAGCCATTAAAATAAATTGGAATAATTTAGCTTGGTAGCCTATACTAGGAGGGGAAACTAAATAATCTCAAAGAGATTTCAGAAAAGTAGAGACTTTTGACTAACCATGCTGCCATGCAGTACATTCAACAATTTAATATTGGGGTATATGTTTGTTATTTAGTCAGGCTTTGTCTGACTGAAATATGATTAGAAATAGGTAAAAATATAGGGATACAAAGTTATAGATACAACTGATGTTGTATCTATAAGCAACAGTATATTGTTTCTTATATATAAGGTCACACTAATTATATTTTCTGTTTCCCATTACATTTAACTGCTCTCATACTTTTATGATTGTGGAGTAACAAATAAAACAACTTGCCCTGACTTGGGTACTGAATGGCAGTTTTTTGGTTACCACCTTTAATTCAGCTTCTGTTGCTCTCCTCATAGTAACCTTGCAATACCCCTACTGATGCCCCGAGGCAATATACTCTCGTCCCAATATAAGATTTTGTTCTCCAATGTCAATGAGCTTGTTTGAAGGCGGAAAACTTTAATCAATTTAGGAGTGATAAGCCCTTGTGCTAGACCAGAGGGGCAGTTTCTGACAGGATTTCAATAGCAAGGCTTAGACTTTCACTTCAAACAGAGACGCCATCGTACAGGGACACGTTGCACCTCCCCATATGAAAAGAGAGAGGGCGCACGTGTACCATGTAAAAATATCGGTTACCATGAATAAATGTATGAGGTCAGAAGTGATGTCAAATGACAAGTTGGGGAAACTACGTGTGGCACTGTCACACCAAATTTGTACCGGGTGCCAAATTTGTACCGGGTTACGTAATCCATTCCAAACCTGCCTAGCAACAGATGATCGCAGATGATCGCGTCGAATGACGTAGGAAGGTTCGCGAACATTCTCGATATCGTTCATGGAGCGCGACAAGACAGATAACACTTATTCTACAAATTACATTTATTAGCGTTCCTAATTAAATTTATTAGCGTTCCTAACTTTACATTTGTATTGGATTTAATTGTTTAATCGCATTTAGCTAGTAGGCCTAAACTGAGTGTATAAAGCAGGTTTCAAAAAACATTCGCGCTCATGTTGCCAAAGACGAAATAACATAATACAGATAACGGATCGCTAGATAACAATTGTTTTTACTTTATATTTGTATTGCATTTTTTGTTTAATCGAATTTAGCTAGTATACTGGGTGTTTAAAGTGTAGGAACGGTAATAAATGTAGGCCCTAATTAGGAACGCTAATAAATGTAATTTGTAAAATAAGTGTTATCTGTCTTGTCGCCCTCCATGAACGATATCGAGAATGTTCGCGAACCTTCCTACGTCATTCGACGCGATCGTCCGCGATTATAGGCAGGTTTGGAATGGATTACGTAACCCGGTACGCACCCGGTACAAATTTGGTGTGACAGCACCACCAGATTCCTGTCTGTTTTAAGGGTGATCGGGATAAAATGGCTTATTCTAATAAATGCCAGGTTCTAAGATAGCCACAGACCCAACCCATGTCCTAAACTTGGAGTATGAACTGTCGCCTCTTGGCAAAAGACACCGGCTCCCATTTTGTAGGTTAAATAGATTAAAGTTCTCCCTAGTTACGCTATCAATTAAGCAACTTAATGGAGGGAGCTTTCCGGGATGGAACAGTGCCATAACTGGTGGGGCAATAGTGCAATAACTAGTGGGCAGTGCAATCAATCAGCCTTATGGATACTTGGGTAGTGCCTAGACTATGTTTTTTTATAATGGGTTTCAAGGTCGGGTGAGGCCATGTGTTTTGGTAATGCAATGTGTTTCATGTTTCATGTTTTTATGTATGTAAAATCTTTATGTATGTGTCGCCGCTGCTCTCTGTTTGCCCAAAGCAAATTTCTCTCGTAAGAGAGACAATAAAATACTTAATTACTTATTTTCTGGAAAAGAAAGAAAACAATAAGTATTTTCATATTTCAGATTGTCCAGCAGGGCTCCCTGGACTGGCCAGAGAGGCCAGGTGTTGAGAAAGTCAACACCACACTGACTAAATCCACTCTGTATCCATGAGCCTGCCCATTAGGAGTACAAACACACATCTGTGGCTTGCTATAAATCAGATATGGGCTAACCCCCTGACTCTAAAAAAAGAAAGAAATACAACCTCAGTAAAGTAAATAGATGTGCACCTTAGTCAAGATAGTATACTTTAAACAAAAAGATAATCTGGGTGCCGTGTTATCACTACTTAACTTAACTTCACTGTGTTCTGCAGACTGAATTCTAACCAATCTTTGGCTGCCGTATAAGCTTGTTAAACTAGTTAATATGTAGCACCAGTTCCCCTGTGTTGTAACCGCCACCAAAATGATTTGTTGTTTCAGTGTGTCCCCTAGATTTTTTTGCAGAAGTGAGTTGGTAACCTAGCAACACCAGGGGGGTTCCGGGGGCAGTGGTGGTTCTAGGGGTGAATCACATAAAGCACATAAACGACATAACCTTAGGCCCAAGTAGGAAATAAAAGAGAATAAAAGAAAATGTAACCCGGGATTGTAGTTGTCTCTTGTGTGTGGTGATTGTTCCTTTTGGATTCTCGCACGATATGCGGAATAGTAGTCCGTGCGGATCATACCACTCAGTCGATAACTCACAACCGGTCCAAAGAATTTCAAATGTTCATCACAGTGGATCCTGGTTCAATGGTAGCTCGCCATCTTTGGACGGGATCGGTCAGTGTGGAATCATTCAAGCGTCAAAAGGAAAAAACCTGACTTGCTGCGACCCTCCCGTAGCATTCAAAACGGCGCTCGCGTAGCGGCGCGAGCCAATAAAAGTATTGTAACGTTCACCCCTCGGGGGTGCAGCGTCGAATAAACAGGCGATGTCTGGCTTGCAATCCTGCTCTTTATTCTGTAAATCCAAAGTTTATCTCCAAAAACTGTTGACCGTGACCACCCAAACCATAAGCCGTAACACACCGTAACACACTCTTTTACGACCACCCGTTGCTTCCGGACCCTTCCTCTCATTGTCCCCCCCCCCTTCTCGCGAGACAATCCCCCATTAACCTCCACTAATAACCTTAGTGCATAACCCAACACATGAGAACATTCTAATAGCTGCTGAACGCATAATAACAGAATCACATTAACCCAGCTCGCTACACAAAGTCCCTCATCCCGAGGGACTACATAAAGTCTCTGAAACGGGCCGGCCGACGTCCCTGTCTCTGCGGCCGCGTGGGGGACGCAGGCGCTTCCGCCCGGTGGTTGGGGCCACGCCCCGGTGCAGTGAAAGGTGACTGCGGTGGGAAGGGGGAAGGAGGGATGTGAACAGGGGGTTTAGTCACTGTCTCAGGGAAAATGGGACTTCGATAGGGCTCGTGTGCCCGTGTAGCCGCGTGCAGCGGTTGCGCCGTCGCCCCTCCGAGCGGGCACCTGGGACTCCAAGCTTGGGGAAGGGAGGGAGTCCCCTCTGTATGGGGCCAACCTGTCTCTGTGGAGCGCAACCTTCTTTCTCTTTCCCGGCAGCTGGACCCGGTACACTACTTCACCCAGCCGCTCCACCACCTGACAAGGCCCCTCCCAATGACAGTCCAACTTGGGGCACTGTCACGTTAAAATTGTACCGGGGGCGAAAATTGTACCGGCCTACGTCAGACGACGCGATGCAGAAAACATGTTTCCAAACGACGAAATAACATAATACAGATAGCGGATCGCTATCTGTATTAGAACTGAGAACCGTGCAGTGGAGTGCATTCCATGATATGATTTACCGCTACCGGAAACCAGGCTGAACGAACAAACGATTCGCAAACGACTCCTCCTTGTTCAGTCGAGTTTCCGGTAGCACTGAGTCTGACTGACTCAGCTGAGAACCGTGCAATGGCGTGCATTCCATGATGCGATCCAACCGCTTACCCCGGAAACTAGCTGATTCGCGAACGACTCCTCCGTTCAGTCGAGTTTCCGGTGAATCGAATGGTGTGGAAACGATGTAACGAACTACCTGAGGCTTTACTTTACCTCAGAGATAATACCATAGTTAATGATATGCCGTGCGGCATATCATGCGGCATCACCTGCGCGTAGTGCTGCTGCGTAGGCCTACATGGACGTTCCACTTATATCGTTATTTTTTATTTATATTATAATATATTATATGATATCGTGTATCGTTAAAGCTAATTAAGTATAGCCTACTTATAACTAATATATAACCTACTCCAGTGCATGCAACAATGTGTGCCATTTATTCATCTCCAGTACTGGAAGGTTACTATGGAAATGTAATTCGATGCTGTTACAAGTTGGTAACCCTATTAAGAACGTAATAGTATGTGTATTATTATTATTATTATTATTATTATTATTGTTATTATTATTATTATCATCGTCATCATTATCAAAGCCAATATAACACATTTGAGTTTTCCTCTTTAACCATGGGCTACAATAGACCTATCCCTCAACACTGAATGAGCTACTGTGTAGAATTATTATTTGACTGGCGGCGGCTGAAATTCGAAATGGCGCAAATGGCGGCGCCTAGCGGTGGCTTCGGGGTCTTCTCGTGAGTGAACGAACTGTCAGCGAGTCGAGGGTCTGGGAGGAGTCGTTCGCGAATCGTTCGTTCGTTCAGCCTCGGTTCCGGTAGCGGTGAATCGCATCATGGAATGCACGCAATTGCACGGTTCTCATCTGAGTCAGCCAGACTCAGTGGAGTCCTTGCTACCGGAAACTCGTTTGTTCGTTCAGTCGAGTTTCCGGTGAATCGTGGTGAACGAGACGAACGAGAGAAAGGAACCGGTTCGCTTCGTTTCGAACCGGTTCAGTTCGTTCGTTATAAAGATTCGTTCATTCGAACCGGTTCGTTCGCGAATGAGCCAACACTACTGTCCATGAGTCTCTTGAAGGTGGCTGGGGCATTGCACAGGCCGAAACTGAGGACCCAAAAATGCCACAACCCCCTGTCCGTACAGAAGGCAGTCTTTGGTCTTGCTTTAGGGCTGAGAGGCACCTGCCAGTATCCGCTTCGCAGGTCGAGTGAAGAGAACCAGGAAGAGCCAGACACCAAGTCCAATGACTCATCGATCCTGGGTAATGGATACAAGTCCTTTCTTGTCACACTGTTCAGCAGTCTGTAGTCCACGCAGAATCTCCTCCTGGTGCTCCTCTTTTTCGACACCATCACCACTTCCGAGGCCCAGGGGCTGTCCAACGGTTCAATAATCTCTTTGCATCTCTTTAACCGCTCTGTCCGCAGCCTCACGGTGAGCCATGGGGAGGCGCCGGGGACGCGTCTTGATCGGCCGTCCCCAGTGTCTATTTCGTGTTGGACCAGATGTGTCAGGCCCTTTTCATTGTCTGTTAGTGCAAAAATGTCCATAAAGTCAGATAACACCTTCCACAGCTCCTCCTGCAGCCATTGATCCAATTGGCCACAGTTCTGTCTCCATATCTCTCTCTCCGCCGACAACCTGTCCGTTTCCCCCACCATAGTTGACTGGCTGGAGAAGATGAATCGGCATGTGCAGAGGGGGGCTGACCGTTGCTGGGGGCATGGGGCACTAGTGGCAGGAAGCTGCTATCAGGGGGGGTATTTCTCTCTACTGGGGTTTTTGTGTCATGGCAGTGTGTTTCCATGGCTGTCCTGACCAGTGCCGTGTTCCAATACCCGTACTTCCATGAGTATACTTAAAGGAAGTACACTTTCTGCACTATCCGTACTCACTTGAGTACACTATTTTTTCAGATGTGAGCGCTGTTCCAAATCGAGTACTCTGTGGTGCACTTACCGGAAATGACGATTGCGACAGCCGCAGCTGCAGGCGCTGTCACTTCGGTATCCATTATTTTTTCGAGTTGAACGCTCAGGCTAGCTCCACCTCTTCCGCTACGTAGCTAAGATGGCTTGCCGGTTGAGTACGGAGAGTGTCCTTCGATCCACACTTCACGATTAGCCCGTTTTGAGTACGACATCCGGGTCCTTGAAGTGTACTTCTTTTCGCCGGATTTGAATTGGAACGTACTGTGTACTCAAATTTTGGCTAGTAAGTACGGACAGTACGGGTATTGGAACACGGCACAGGGCTTTGGTGGGTGTGGCTTTGGGGGCTGGGTGGGCGGTATCAGTTCAAGAGTGGGGCCCCCGGGAAAGGTGAATGTGTTCTTCCCCAGGTCCAGCAGACAGCACGCAGCCCTCAAAAAGTCCAGCCCCAGTATGCAGGGGTCCTGCACCTGCGCCACCCATACAGTGAAATCCACTCACAGACCTCCTACATTCAACGTCACCCTCCCCTTACCAAGCATAGAGGCCAACTCACCAGTCACCGTCCTCAGCTGCACTGTAGACTGCTCCAACTGTGTCCCCCCGCCGGAACTACATCTGGCCTCATCAGTGTTGCTGGGGAGCCCGTGTCCACAAGAGCTGTATGTGGGGCCTTGTGTATGGTGACGGGAACATGGCAGAAATTCCGAATGAGTCCAACCCACCACCATCGTGGATTCTGTGTTATCGTCTGCTTCAGGGGGGAGTGGAGCCCCTCTCCCCCGACTGTGCTGTTGGGCCCCTCCATCCTTTGCGGCAACAGCACGGGACACCGTGCCCGGGGTCCGTACCGTCCCATCTATACGGGCCCTGGGCCGTTTCCCTGGTCTTTGGAATGCTTGGAGCACTGTCTGAGGAGATGGCCAGGTTGTCCGCATCCCCAGCAGACCAGGGGGCGATGGCGAGGTCGTGTGGCACTTTGCGGTGAATGCATGGAGACAGTCCGTATCAGTTCTCACTGTAGGACCACTCTCCTCAGGGCTGCCTTCCATGGTCCCACCCCCCACAATCTCCCTCTCTAGAGCCAGTTCCAGAGCATCTTGTATGGAGCGGGGATGGGCGAGCTGGGTCTGAATGCGCAGCTCCCTGGGGGTTAAGGACTGGATGAACTGGTCTCTGGCGAGCTCCGTCTGTATCGCCGGGGGCATGTGGGCATAAGCCCTCCTGGCTAGAGTTTCAATGTCATTAGCTGTCATTAGCACGGAGGGGCTCCCCAGGCCGCCTGCGTCTGAAGGAAAGTTCAGAGCGTAGGAGACCGGGCTGTTCGCAATGTCCAAAACGTCTCTGCAGAGCCCCAACAAGAGCCTCATAATTATTTCGTTCTTCTGGGCTGAGCAGTAACAGGCATGCCAGTGCGTCGTCCATAAGGCATAACGCTAGCTGTAGCACTTTATCATCCTCCGACCAGCCTGCAGCTTGTGACAGTGTGACAACAGTTCGAATTGGGCATGAAACGCCTGCCAGTCTGCCTTACTGGAGTCTTAGGTGTTTTACACGGGGCCCGGGAAGTACAGGCACCGCCCCTTTGACACGCAGGCTGTGCACTCTCTCCGCTGTCGTGCCTTGGAGGAGCCCACGTAACTGCGACGAAGCCTCCGTCACATCCTCTGCTCCGTCGGGGGTCGGTGGAAACCATTCCCGCGTCGTTTGCCATGCGACTCGCCGTCTCTCTCAAGCGGGCCCTGGTCTCCGCAGCGCGCTCAAAGTCCACCGCCAGACCCCCCGCAAGGGCATAACCGTAGCTCCCCTCCTCCTCCTTAACTTTCGGCTGTGCTCCGCTCCCGTGCGCCATGTCCGTTGGCAGTACAAACAGCAGCACCCCGTGGTAGGTCCGCAAGACGCTAGAATAATGGCGAACACCGGAGAAGAACCAGTCCGTCGTTTTCACGACATCAGTGTAACGTTCATCCCTCGGTGGTGCAGCGTCAAATAAACAGGTGATGTCTGGCTTGCAATCCTGCTCTTTATTCTGTAAATCCAAGGTTTATCTCCAAAAACTGTTAACCGTGACCACCCAAACCATAAGCCGTAACACACACTCTTTTACGACCACCCGTTGCTTCCGGACCCTCCCTCTCGTTGTCCCCCCCCCTTCTCGTGAGACAATCCCCCATTAACCTCCACTAATAACCTTAATGCATAACCCACCACATGAGAACATTCTAATAGCTGCTGAACGCATAATAACAGAACCACATTAACTCAGCTCGTTACAGTATTTTCAGAAGAGAACTGCGTCGCTCTGACGGTTAATCTGTTTGTATCTGCGTTCGGTTATCTGACTAAAGGAATAGCACAGTGGCTTGTTCTGGCTCGGAGCATAAACACATGCGTTCCTCTCCGTCTCTTCTCCCTACGTGCGCAGCTCACGGCACTCTCACGCGACCAACTCCTCCCGCAACCAGTTCACACTTCAAAATAAAAGTAACTTATATTGAACTTCAATCGAAAACTAACGTAACGTAACCTCATACACTTCAAACTAAATGGTTAGATCAATACAACATTTTAACCAAGTATATGCCTTCAATAGCCCTTCAATTAATGCTTTAGTAGCCCTTATATTGACAGGATTACACATGCCAGCGGAAAAACGGTGGTTCCAGTAGGAAATGGAAATTCCGATTAACATAATTGGCTTGCCAGCGGAAATCTTTGGCCTGTATGCCATGATACCACTGGATCATGTCGGTATAGAAAGGTTTATGACACTGGATCAGAGTTAAATTATAGGAACCTGTAGGCCTACTTACATGTTTTGGTTAAACACCAATAAGAACAAATGCAAAACTTAATATTTGGCCTATTGAATAGTTATGAGCTGAAGCAGTCATACAGTAGGCTATATTATAGGCTACGCTACTAGGACACCTTGATAAAACACGAGTGGAAAAATGGATGACTGTCTAGCCATAGGCTACAGTGCCACCCCATAAATAAGGCTCTCGACTACTCTGTGGTGCACTAACCGGAAACTACGATCGCAACTTCGGCCGCGGCTCCTCCCCCGCAATAAACATCCCGCTTTGAACGGCGAACTCTTTACACATAGTAGTTATAAAAAGCTATTAAAACTACAAAATGACTCCATTAATGCAGGCTATGTGGAAAATGCGCCGACGTTGGTTCAGTCTGGCTCCGCCTCTTCCGCTACGTAAATAAGATGGCTGCCGTAGAGCACGAAAAGTGTACATGAATCCACACTCTGCGGTTTGACCGTTTTGAATATACCATTCAGTACACTTCCTTTCGCCCTGATCTTAATTGCAACGCCCTACGTACTCAAACTAAGTATAATGACTACGGATAGTAGTCAGAACGGCAAGTGCCGTTTCAGAATGGCACGTGCCGTTTCAGAACAGAACGGCACGTGCCACAGGCCAATAAACGATCTCGGCCCTACTGCTTTTTTTTGGGTTGCAATTAGCCTGTTTATTTTTTGCAGTGACGCTGAGAATTCAGCAGCGGTGGTGCGCCGCTGCTGAATGCATATAGGGGAAACACTGGTTGTTTAGCTCCTCACCGAGGATTTGGTTTTAAACTCCATGTATAAATGCATCAATAATAGCAGTAGTAAGATATGTGTTCAGTCAGGGCGGGCCTATGACTCGGCTCTATGTCAGTATGTCAGTATGTTGCTGAAGGGGGTCAACACAAACACTCTGTGTTTGAGTTGACCCCCTTCAGCAACATAGCTGACATCCTTCAGCGGTCATCTGTTGACTTTTCAGGATCAAGAGTTACTTGCTTAATACTTTTCAGCTAGTGACTGGTGTGTTAATCTGCTTCCTCCTTGTCTCTCACTGCCCCCAGGTCTGGCGCAAGGGCATATCACTCCAGTAGAGATGACTAAGATAATTTCTCAGCTAGCAAACAAGTTCATTGACTTTTGGACTAAAATCAAATATTGGGAGTTCAGCAGGGGAATCATAGGGGCAAATACTAGGTATTATGAGGGAATATTAGCAGAGCAACAGCTGCTGAATAAAAGGCAATAAAAAAATGAAAGAAAAAAAAGGACTAGTAATTAAAAAAGAATATAAAAAATGTGAATACTGTGAACTAGTGTGTGCAGCTAGGTGTTTGTTTATTGTGTACAACTATTGTACACAATAGTTCTGTTACATTTATTTAACCCTAAACGTCTATGACTCTATAGTCATATATATTTGAACTGTTTCCGTCAGACAAAGGCTGGTTGTCTAAGCTAAATAACACATTTTCAAAAATATGAAAATGTTGAATGAATGAAAATGACAAAATGTCAAAAGCCTTTACTTTTCTGAAATCTATTTGAGGTAACTTACTCCTTTCTCCTCCGAGTACACAATACGAATATAAAATATTGTAATTCATTCTACTGGCTTTGGAGGGCTGCTACTAATTACACTGTTTATGAAGGGAATGCTACTGATTAATACAAAAACAAACAAATAAACAAGGTAAAGCATGAGATGGATGCCATGAACTAAAATGCATGCAAAGTTGCATGTTGCTCTACTTTTTGGGCCAGGGGGTTGGTCAACATTTTTTTGAGCAAGGCACAAAAGTGTGTTTGTGGCTCCTGCTCAGTAGGGCAGGACCCTGCCCAGTCCTCTTAACACTGGACTGAGTCAGTGTTAAGAGGACAATTCAGTCATGTCTGAGGTGCGGGGGTGGTGTTCTGCTTGCTGCTGTTGGGCCTTCTCTACCTCGGGCCACTTTGGTCGGTCCAGGGAGCCCTGCTGATCTCTCGCTACGATGCTACGACGAAGGTGAACTTAATCATATTGTCTTTTCTATTATTATAGTCCATTTCAAAATGACATCAATCTCCAATGCTCCACTTGCCCTGCTTCATTGGTTCATTGGTTTACTGTAATTTACTCTTCTGCTACCTGTTTAGTTAAGTTGTTACTTTAGTTGTTCTGCTAACTGCATGTAGTTTATTTGTAGTTATTCTGCGTCGTTTCATTGCTGATTTGTATGATGGCCTGCTTCTCCAATGGCAATTCTGGGTCACCTTTCCCTTTTTCAGATTTATTCTCTTGGTATGTTATGTCAACATAGCATAATATGTTTATCATTTGACTACATTTCAGGAGACAGAAGGTGCCATCAGGTCCATCCAGGTATTTTCATCTGTTTCCATTTTTCCATTTTTTCTACGTGCCCTGATTGTTTTAGATCACCCAGAAGCCTGGACCTGCAGGCTAAAAATATTAACTTTTTCTTTTTTGTTACAGAAAAGAAGTGTAGACGATTCAAAGGTAAGGGAAGGCTTCTGGGATACATTTTGATATTCATGACAATTAGAGATCCACTTTTTGTTGTCGTTTTGTTGTTGTTTTGCATTTCAAGTGCTAAAGGCATGTCTAGGAGTCTCATTTGTCGCCCAATCTGGTCAGATGGTGGAGGTGCTCAGTGTCACGGTACACTGTACGGTGGCTTCTCGGTTCGCTCACACAGTCATGACCTCCACTGCTTTGAACAAAGCCAACTCCTCCAAGGAAATATTCTTCAAGGTGGACCTGCCCAAGACGGCCTTTATCACCAACTTCAGCATGTGAGTTTTCCACCAGACCTCACCCTTCAATACACTGAAAGCTTTTCGCCTCCTAACAAAAAGTACATGAGATCTTCTTTAAACCAGCCAGTCAATAGACATTACAGCTGTTTCAACATTCAGTCGGTTGTTGGCTTACTGTTCAATTTATCAATGTATAAAGCTTCTGACTGCACATTCTTTGGATCCAATGTACAACGCTTACAACACAACTCTTGCTTGATTCCTTTGTTTGGAAGAGGCTTAAGTGAAATTTACGATTCCATCGACACATTGTAACAGCAATAAAAGCCTTTTCTAAATCCTTTTTTCACGTTTCAACTGCCTCTTCTGTTCACAGGGAGATTGAGGGTCAGATCTATGTTGGGGTTGTGAATGAAAAGGAGAAAGCCAAGAAACAGTATGAGAAGGCTGTTTCAAGTGGACAGACAGCTGGACTGGTCAAGTAGGTGGAGATTGAACAGGCATTTACCTCGAATCATGTCACTTTGTGTTTAAAGACACTATTGACATCTTTTCCTGTTTCATGTGGCATGATGTTACAGAGCTTCTGGAAGGAAAATGGAAAAGTTCTCTGTGTCTGTCAACATTGCAGCCAAGAGCAATGTGACCTTCACCCTGACCTATGAGGAGCTTCTTCAGAGGAAATTTGGCAAGTATGAGATCCTGACCCGAATAAACCCCAAACAGCTGGTCCAGAACTTTCAGGTGAATCCAAGTTCACAATCCCCTAAGTTTCGTGGGCTCAGTAAATGTACATATTTATACAAAATATATTTGTGTGTGTGTGTGTGTGTGTGTGTGTGTGTGTGTGTGTGTGTGTGTGTGTGTGTGTGTGTGTGTGTGTGTGTGGTGTGTGTGTGTGTGTGTGTGTGTGTGTGTGTGTGTGTGTGTGCAGATTGTGGCTGATATTTATGAGCCCCAGGGCATTGCCTTTGTGGATGCCCATGCAACCTTCCTTTCCAATGAACTTCTCCCCCTGGTGGAGAAAACGGTCACAGACAACAAGGTTCAGTTTGATATCTATCAGCAGGAAGTGAATTACATGGCAGACTACATTTTATGGTCATTTGAAATTGAAGTCCATACATCCCTCTTTCAGGCACACATCTCTTTCTCACCTACACTGAATCAGCAGAGGAAATGTCCAGATTGTGATGGGTCTCTGATTGATGGGGATTTCATCATCAAGTATGATGTGAAACGAGCGTCAAGCCTAGGAGACATTCAGGTCTGCTGTCAACGAATATATGAAACACAATGCTGACTTCAGTGGAGCAACATAGACCAGTTTAAACTGATCAATACCAATTTCATATTTCTACCCCCAGATCGTCAACGGATACTTTGTGCATTTCTTCGCTCCTCCGGATCTTCCCCGTATCCGAAAAAATGTTGTGTTTGTCATTGACAGGAGTGGTTCAATGTCACGCACTAAGATGTCCCAGGTACAGTGACTGTGTGTGTGTGTGTGTGTGTGTGTGTGTGTGTGTGTGTGTGTGTGTGTGTGTGTGTGTGTGTGTGTGTGTGTGTGTGTGTGTGTGTGTGTGTGTGTGTGTGTGTGTGTGTGTGTGTGTGTGTGTGCTGTGTGTGTGTGTGTGTGGCATGGACAGTGATGTAGAAAAAATAAAATGCGTTTTATTGCATTCACATACTAACTGCCAGCCGTCTTGTATTCTTGCATCCCAAGACACGCGTGGCAATGGAATCAATTCTCTCAGACGTCCATCCAGAGACTACTTTGGGTATCATTCTTATTTGATGGCTATATTGAACCCTGGAAACAATCCCTTACTAAAGCACAGAGGAAAACTTGGATGAAGCCATTCAATTTGTCCGGCAAATAAATTCTAGAGGAAGTAGGTTAGCTTCTACTTGGCTAGATTTCAAAACTTCCCCAACAACAACTAACCCTACCAAAGATTAATCTAAACCAATCATTTTTCAGGCACTAACATCAATGATGCCCTAATGAAGCCATCGACATGCTGAAGATGATGACAGGATGGAACAAGAATCTCCCAGAGAGAAGTGTGGAATGATCATTTTACTAACCGTGGATGCAATCAGGGTGGGTGTACAGAGATAATCAAAATAAACAACAATTTGTGATGATAGGTTTGAAGTGATATGTCATATGCTTCATATTCGGCTCTCTTCTCATGGTATACTTACATTCCTGTTCCATGCATTGGGTCATGATTGAGCTGTTCTTCTTTAATGTCTTTGTGATTGTGTAGCGTGAAGCAACATTACAAAGATCCAGCAGCAGAACGGTGTGCGAGCCATCAGTTGGTAATATGACTCTGTTCTGCCCTGGGCTTTGGGGATGATGTGGATTACTCCTTCCTGGAGTGATGGCCAAACAGAACATGGCATGGCCCGAAAGATCTACGAAGCCTCCGACGCTACCCTTCTAGCTCTGCAGGTGAGGTTATGTAATCAGGGGCGTTGTTGAGGATTGGGACATTCAGGGCTCAGCTGGACTCTGGAGGGGGTTCGGGGGGGGGGGGATTCCGGACGGTAATGCCTTTATTTCGTAGTCTTTATAATTTTGTACTCTGGCAACTTATTCAAGTACACTGAATGTGTCCGCAAAAACACTACTTCCGATTAATTGTGATTGTGATTGAATACTATATGTATAGGTTTTTTGTATATTAATTAGCAGAATATATAGAATACCTTCTAATTTGTATTGACATGCTGCACAGTACAGACTAGAGAAAAACTGTTAAATGTGTTCCATGGTTTTTGGAATTATAAAAACAGTCTTCAAGTTTAGTCACACCTCACTTTCTCTTCTGCTCCGAATAAAATGCATGGATGCCGAGTGGTGGGGAAGCAGATCTGCGCTTGAAAGAACAACAGAGGGAACAATCCTAGCTTTGGAGGGTTCTATGCATGATTGAATGAAGATGATTAGATCCTGGACCAATATCATATAAATTATTTTTGTTAATAATAAAGATATCCAATGAGATCAGGGGCGCCATCATAAAACATCAGGCTTTAGCTAGATGCCCCGGACCTAACACAGGAGATGTCTAGAGTTCTTGTTTAATAATGAGGTAGCGTATTTCTGGTCTCAATAACCTCTTTCTCTACTCTCTCAGTCCGGACAATCTCATTCAACAGCTGTTTCATGTATGTGGACTACTGGATATGTGGATTAATGTGTTGCAGGCTCTTCTACGACGAGGTGGCTAGCCACTGTTGTCAGCAGTGGACTGCGTTACCCTGACAACGCGGTGGATCTCTTAACCCCTCAATCACTTCAGTCAGCTGTTCAATGGCCTCAGAGATGTGTGGGCGGGGCGGGACTGTCTGAAACGACTGGAAACTTCCTGGTGGAAGTGTTTGCAACATGGGGAGGGGTAAAGGACATGTGTACAGCCGGTTATCTTAGGGCATAGAGGTGCAAGTTCAGTTCGTTGTTGAGCTCTTTTGGCTTTTTGCTCCGTAGTTCGGCGGGACTTCCGGTTGCAGGGCAGGCTAGTGTCACGACTGGGATGTGATCTACCCAGAGAAGGATTACATCTTTGGGGATTTCACTGAGCGCTTGTGGGCCTACCTCACCATCCAACAACTACTGGAGACCAGGTTTGAGCAGATGGAAGCCAGTTATTGTTAGATTGGATTTCCAAAACCTCATTGTTCTGGATATACATTTCCAACCTAGGTGCAAGACTGTCTGAATTCTTTGTGTTGTTTCCGTTAACTAGTAAGAGTGGGCCAGCAGAGAAGAAGAGCAACGCCACGGCCAAAGCCCTGGAGATGTCCCTGAAGTACAGCTTCGTCACCCCCCTCACCTCCATGGTGGTCACAAGCCAGAGACCGATGATGGTTCCCAGCGGGCCCCTCATAGCAGACAAGCTGACTGAGGGTAGGACAGCTGGAGGGCAGAGAGGACCTCACTGAGTTGTACACAACATACTGACATTGGGTCGTTATGAGATCTTACATGTATCGCTGTTGAATTATTCCCGTTAGTTTCACACGAACAACGGCAGCAGGCTGACAAACAGGGTATATATTTGAACCGGGTTTGTATTTGATTCTGCTATAGTAGCTCTGAGAGTACGGCGCTTGGGAGATAACATTGCTTCTCACTGTGTATTGTTGTTGGTCATGGTATAGGTGCAGGATTATCGTACTCACCCCTCATCTGTAACTACTTTGAGACTCATTTTCATGTTGCTCATTCTCCTACTACTTTGGTACGTATTCGATAATTCATAAAAGCTTGGCATTTGGTCATTGTATATGTGTTTAGCTTGAAATGTAGTGGGACGGTTATTCTCCAGAATTACTTTATTTGACGAACCAATCCATATATGTATATCTTTCCTTTGCGCTTATTAGTGCTTCCGCCTATCATTATTACTTTTTGTTTCAGGTGGATGGAGATCTCTTTTTTCATAGATCGAACTGCAGAGAGAGAGAGCTCTGTGCTTCAACATCAATGATCACCTGGAACCATCTTTTACCTGGTCAAGACCCCCATAGGTGAGCCTGCTTCAGTCCACACGGCACACTTTGTGTTGTTATAAATGGATGTCATCTTCTTGGCCTTTTTAATGAATGACCAAAATAAATCTATTGTCTTAATCAGTATCCTCTAGGAATAGATCATTTATCACATGTGGCTTTCTTCAGGACTTTTGGTCAATGGTCAGACATTGGGGATAGATGGCTGCCCTGATGGTAAAGTCAATCAAACCCTACTTTGGCCGCCTTGGGGTTGTCCATCAGACCTGGGGGTGTGGGCTGGAGGTAACACTGAGTACATCACTCTGTCCCAGGATGGAAAAAAGGTCAAGTGCTGTGGTTAGACAAGCTTCCTTAAAGGACCCAGGTAGAAACACCTAGGCACCAACGGATGTTTACGACCAATGTACGGCTTGACTTCCTTCTCTTTGCTTTTTTACTTTGTTTCCAACCAATCATTCTGATTAACCATCCATCCATCTCCACCTTCTCTCCTAACCCCAGTGTGGATCTGCTTTTGGACAAGGACCGGAGCGTCCAGGGTGACTTTAAGGATTCTGTAAGTTTTGTGATCCTGCTCAAAAGTGTGGAAGATGCACCCTACACCAGGACTACCTGGGATTCTAACTCTGGACAGCCACCTTCTCTCTCTCCATCCAGGTCATGGTGGTATGGAACGGAGGATCATGCAGGATGTGTCCAGACTTTGGTGTTTTTGATTAGTAATACTGAAACTAAGACTGGTAGAACAAAAAAATCTGGATGTTTTTATTGTAGTGAGAATGCGGAAGCATTTCTCCTCATTGGATCTTATCTTTGCCCTATTTTATACAGTCAGATGCGGTAAATGATCTATTCAGCTACACCTAGCTAGACTTTTTAAAATTGATGTCCAAGTTCGAGGGCTGGGCAGATTTGGAAACAGCTTGTAATGGATTAACACACTCACACCTGGATTTTAACCAAAGTAAGATAAAGTTCTGTTTAGGGAATCAACTCAAATATTATCATGGTGTTATTCTGCAGGGTCGTTCTACCATGGGTTGGGTTTGAGTTGGAGATCTCGTCCAGGAGAGTTTCAGGACCAGACGCACTATGTGTATGTCAAACATTCAGCTCATGTGACGGTAACTGCTACATCTGTTTTCAACCGAATAGTGACAATCTGGTCGAATTTGGGAGAATTATTTTAAATCTTTGGAACACCTGTGTCCTCTTGTCTCTTGGTTCAGAGGTTGGCACGGGACTTTAGGAAGGGATTGAGAGAAAGAGAAATGTTCCATGTGGTTCTCACAGTAATGGGACGGGTCATTGATGGCGTGCTAAGTATCATCGTGTCAGCCTCTTTAGACTGACAGTGCAGCAAGGTCATCGTACTGGAGCAGCTACAACTGCAGCGATTTTTAACCCCACACATTGTTAGTGTCGTAATAAATAATGTGTTCATGTATGAGGACCCTTATGGGGAATGTTC
>OLKM01001590.1:0-19586 GCA_900291075.1 Melanogrammus aeglefinus
AACAGGCATTGAGCTCTACATACCTCGCTAACCCTCTAATCGAGGTTCGTAGTACAGGCCCCTGGTTGTGACAACAACCTGTTGGCTGAATTGCTGAATGGGGTAACCAATAAGGGAGGAAAAACCTTGCTGAAGGTTAAAGGAGATAACGTTGTAATATATCAGGATTAATTAAGAGTAGGCATATCCATTTAAATAGATTAATTCCATTTAAATGAACAAATTTAAATCGATCTAATTTAACTGCTTTACTGAGGCAGATGTATTTAATATTTGTAATGCCTCAGAATACAGTTAGATTTATGCCCCAATAAAAATTAAACAATTTGTGGTGTGACCAATGTTTTTACTTGACGCTGCTGATAAAGACTTCCCACACACGTACGCGCACATTGACACACACACACACACACACACACACACACAGTATTAGGTGAAGTGGGCTTCTATCCCCGTTGAGAAATGTAAGCTCTCTGCTTGGAGCCACTATGCAGGGTCTGGGAGAGTCACTGTTTAAAGGGAGGGATCAAACCATCTTTGTATTTGTCTTGGATGTCTGCAGAGAGAAGGGGCCTGACTAGACCAACACATAATTTATTAAGCCTCCATCACAGAGGACTGAGAGACAAGGTGACTCCTCCATTACAGAGGAGTGATGAGGGACAGGGTGACTCCATCAAAGAGGAGTGAGAGACGGAGTGACTCCTTCACAGAGGAGTGAGGGACAGGGTGACTATCACAGAGTAGTGAGGGACAGGGCGACTCCATCACAGAGGAGTGAGGGACAGGGCAACTCCACCATCACCTGGGAGTGAGGAACAGGGTTAGGGTGTAGTTTATTAGCTCCATTATGGGTCTCTCAGCATGTCAGTGTCCTTAATTAAAAGCGTTCAAGCATGTGTTCACCCGTTAGAACTCTGTAACAAAGGACAGTTATCCTTATGTACCGCACAATCACATAAATTGTATCTTTTTCTGATAAGATTGCCAACGTGAGTTGTGGATTTTTTGTGTTTGGCTGTTTGGTATTTCATATTGCATTTACATTTAGCGTGAGAAACATAAAGCAGACAGTTTCTCAAAGTAGGAAAGTCTATGTGTCGCTCAAAAGTGATGTTACTGCGCAGTTTCACCACCACTCTCTCGCCACGGTCCACTTGTCCAATTCCATCAAGAAATACTTAATTGATCTTATGTCCGAATGTTATCGTAAACCATTTACTTCCTGGGCTTTTGTAATGTTTTTTCAGATGTATCATTCTGATTTACTCCAGAGTTTTACAAGCTTCATAAGTCACTAGTCCAAGCAGAAGTTAAGTCATCATTACCCTTTGCTATTCTAAACGTAATCTTCAAAGTGTCTTATTAACTGTGCTTTGGAATCTCAGAAAGAATAATTATTACATTTCCTGTTAATTCTCTAATACCGATATGCTTGAACAGAACAGGATAGGCAAAATGGTAAAAAGTCATTTTTATTTATATTTATTTTCAAGCCTGAAACATAAATAAAAGATTGCAATTTTTTTCTAAGAACATTGAGCACACATAGGGAACGGCTAAAAATGCTCAATTTATTTTATGATCCCTATGTCCCATTGTTAATAACAGTACAGGCACTTTTAACGCAGCTTGTGTTAAACGGAGAGCTAACGGGAGAACAGAACGACGGCAAAAGACGAGAGCGAGAGAAAGAAACAGTGTGAATTTACCGTGCATGCAGTCATGCACGTTTCTATAAAGGGCAGTAACTTACAAATATACTCACATTCTTTCCTAAATGTTCTTTGTTTTTTCACATTGTGAGTAAAAACAACACAAATCCAGAATACAAGTACAACAGATTAAAACACACCCCACCATAACCAAGGGACTACTCACTGACTCTGAGTGGTATAAACCAACAGACCCAGCATCTACAGGCTACAGGGATCGACCTCACTATAATGGAGGTGTTAGCTCAATCAACCAACCTCCCTAACTTAACGTCTACATAGGTGACAGTGGCTACACTCATTTCATGAAGATCTGTACAGTTTTCTTTATTGCTAGAAGCTATGACCTAGCTGTTGCTAGGCAACCATCTTTTCTTTATTTTTTACCGTTTCAACGGTAGGTGTATAGACGATAAAATATGCCCTACATTCTGAAATTTCGGCTGAAACATTAGAAAAGACAGCAACAGGATGTGAAGACTGCTGCCCACCTCAGAGTGGATCAGACCTCCAGGCTTCTGCCCTCCTCTGGGTGAATCAGGCTGGGACGACCTCTAATCTGCTGCTTCAGACTGCTGCCCTCCTCAGGATGGATCAGACTGAGACAACCTCCAGGTCGCTGACGCATACTCTGACACGTCCATTGTCACCACAGTTAGAGCAGCGCCACTGCGTTTGGGCTATAGAAATATGCTTTGTAGTCCTCTGCTTTTCTTAGTATATATTTTTCTTGTTTCTTTTTCGCGGGTGAAGGGCTGAGCACACGTCATAAATAAGAGCAACGACACAGGAGGAGGGGAGGATTAATTTGGCTTTTGGGCATGAACATGTGTGTCGACGAATGACAACTTAGCTGATGGTGATGGTGCCCCACTGTGTGTGTGTGTGTGTGTGTGTGTGTGTGTGTGTGTGTGTGTGTGTGTGTGTGTGTGTGTGTGTGTGTGTGTGTGTGTGGTGTGTGTGTGTGTGTGTGTGTGTGTGTGTGTGTGTGTGTGTGTGTGTGTGTGTGTGTGTGTGTGTGGCCCCGTGGTGGTTGTCAGGGCGACGTCAGACCAGGCTCATCTTAACGTCGGACTCCTCAGCATTGTAGTTCTTCAGCCGCTCGCCAGCGCCCGCCGTGGACTCGGGCTCCTTGCTGCGACGTTTCCACGGCGACCCCTCCCGCTCCTCGCTCACTTGCCCGAGCGCCGCCGCGTCTCCTGCAGCGAGAGGCGGGAGGGGGCCCGCATCAGGGCCATCGCCGTGGCTGCGCCCGCCCCCACGCCGCTCAGCCGCCACGGCAACAGGCCCAGGAAGTGGCCCGGCGCCGTGGGGGGGGTGTCCAGTGTCAGGCTCAGCGTCCGCTGGGGAGGCGGCGCACTGTGGGAAGTGTGGCTCCGCATCAGGGGGTTGGGCCGGTCCGGGGTCCTAGAGAGAGTGGAGAGAGAGCAGAGAGAGAGAGAGAGGGGGGGGGGGGGGGGCGGGGCGGGGGGGGAGTTGAAGCAGAGGGAGGTAAGAAGGGGATAATGACAGAAATGACCAAAAAGGAATATTTAGACAAAAAGGGAAAATATTTTTTCAAAGTAGGACAGATTGGCGGAAGTTAGGATGGATAGATGACATAATTGGTATATGAGTGGAATAATGATTGATTGATTGATGAGTTGCCATGGGAACGGAGCAATGACTGGATGTATGGACGGTAGCTGAATGGTTAGGGTTTGAAAATCCGACCAATTAGGCATGGGTAAGCAAGCTAAACTTTAGCCGTCACACCACATCTCAATCCTGGCCATCAAAACATGTCCTTGGCACTTTACAGCCAGTCTGAAACAGCCTGTCTGTAACAGCCTGTATGTAACAGCCTAGACCCAAATTTGCCACAGCTGAAAGCTCCTTCAGCAGAGACCCACTCTTATTCCTCCTTAAGTACTGAAGGAGTGGCCAATTATCTTCATGGTGGGAGGAAAGATTTGGAGGACGTTTTGTTTCTCCCTGTTTGAAGTGTCATTCAAGGAGTCGAGGGGAAGGACAAAGGGAAGATGTCAGGTTTTTGTCTTAAGAGGTTAAACCAGGTGCAGTGGCCGGAAAGGAAAAGGGTTAATAAATTGGGCCAATAAAATAAGTTTGCATGTCCAACTGCTTGGGGAACAGTGCGGCATGGACTGGTTTCGCATGTTGCCTTGGAAACATCGTCATGGTAACGTGCAGTGTTCCTCGAGAGCTCAGAGCACAAGCATTTTGAAATGTGTTTTACTGCAGTAGGCCATGAGGGAGGCGCCTTGCCGTCTCTTAAGGAGCGTGACGATGCTGTCAAGTGTGGAAGAGTTCTAGGACCTGTGTGCCTATGGGGACATGCTATTAACATAGCTAGCATGTTCAATGCAGGCAAACATGTTATGACAGTACTAACAAGCTCTCGGAGGGCTCTTGTCAAGCATTGCATATAAAAACATTGTAGTGGAGGGTGCCGTGGAAAAGCAATATTTTGTGTGTGATGGCCCATTTTGAGTGACATGTACACAAAACGGTAGCACTGCCGTTGCCAAGTGGTAGCTAAGGAAGCACAGAAGCAACAAGGCACACGATTGGGCGATGAGCAGCGGTTGGAGGAAGTAGGAAGCGGGGACAGTTCAGGGAAAGTTATTATTTCAGAGTCACACTCTCACAAAAGATTCACAGTCATGCTCTCACAATACAAACAGAAATATTTACCATATGTGAGTACAGAGGAGTACAGGGGGTGTTTGGATGGCTATCAGATATTATTGTTATTAGAAGCCAGATATAATATGCAAAAGAGGTGACTTGGAGTTGCAAAGTATCAGCACGGTTTAGGTTCATTTCTGCATATTGCGTGCGACTGAAATGTTTAAAAGTACCAATATAAACTGACAGAGAGACCAACAAAGCAAATGATAAACAAACAGACCAACAATAAGACAAGAAATCTAGCTGCATGTTCATAAGCCTGTACAAATGGGTATAGCAACAATACTAAAATAAATGAGTAGATTGGGAGGGCTATGATGTTGAGCTATGATATGATGACTGTCTTTCTCAAGGTGATCATAGCAGTCGTAGCCAGGTGGTTAGCACGGGTCCGATTCGATTCAGGTCTCAACCTTAGGCCTGTAGCGTCTGGACGGAGGCCGGGTTTGGGTTATGGCTTATGGAGGATGATGTTATGCTGCTAACAGGAAGCTAACAATAAGCATACAAGCATTAGCGACTGTTGATTGGAAGCATCTGTGGATGGGGCAGGTCAATAGAAACATAACTCTATGATCAAGATCAATAACTTAAAAGTACAATGATGGTCTTGGCCGGTTCTACCATGGACCAGTGTTTAGGTAGGCTAATGCTAATGTAGCTAGCATCGTTGGGACAGTGATGGTCAGTGAATGGAACTAAAATATAAACTTTAGCTAACTGTTAATGGTTTCCTGTGAGATCCTAGTACTTAGAAACCGAGCATTAGAACGGTGCTCAGAGTTAACCATGGTCAATCAAAAGACCAAAGAGGACCTCTGGTTCTGACGGGGCCAGTGCTTCCAAGGTTCTGGAGCTGCTGGCTCAACACAGATACAAATGGTGCAGGAGCTAGGGCCTGGCAGGTGAGCATGCAACTGCGGGTGCTGGGTTGTGGGCTAGCTGGGTCAGTAGGGGCGGGGCTAGTTAAACTAGAACGAGGGGAGGTATAGGGGGGTCGGGGCGGGGTCACATACGTGCGGCATTCCCCACTGTAGATCGTGGTATACCTCTCAATACAAGGGCTGGACAGCCTCCTTGCCTGACGTATCTGAAAACAACACAGTGCACAGCTCAGTCTCAAAGAAAGTGTCTTCAGGCCCCACGCGGCCTCCATGTTGGAGCTGAACTCCATTTTGGAGCCAAGTCTTCCTTTCAAAATGGTACTTTGTGATTTAAGAACAAAAGGGAGGGAGGAGAAAGGTTGGGGACAGATGAGGATAGAGAGACGAATATAGGGGGAGAGGATCCTTTGTGTGGAGGGTAGAGAGGGGGAGAGAGAGGTGCTGGGGGTGTGTGGTGTGTGGTCGAGTGTTGTGGACAAATGACTTGGTCCTTATTGTGTAGAAAAGAAACCAAACCTCTGATGTCATCATCAGAATGACACAAACACAACAGGTATGGGAATTTATACCTGGGAAAAAGAAAAGCTAAAATAATGCAAAATAAACAATATCAAATATGGCAACAGGTTCATGCACATTACGTAACACTGGGTGAAGGTAAATAGACATTAGGTGTTTGTTATTTGTTCTCGTGATATGAAGTGATATCGTAGTATCCTGAGATGTTGTTGTTGTTGTTGTTATGGAGTGTGGTTTTGGATGGCTGGGTGAAGCAGCCTATCCATCACATCCAATCTTGGCTGGTTATGGCTGCACCCTTTAAAAACAAAGAGGGTGCATTGGGCCATAATCACCCCTATAAACCAGCTGTCCCCGCACACACCCCAGCACAACTCCGACATGTCTGGGGGCAACACCTGCTCTGCCCCTCACCTTCTAGAAACTACATTAAACCGTTTTATGCTTAATCTACCGGTGTTCTGATGTCAGCCCACTGGGACACTTATTACTGAGAGATGAATCAAGTGGTTTTCTAGAAGATTTGTTGTGCAGCTAATTACTAATTAATATATTGTTCTACCGAAATGTTAAAATAGTATTGATAAAAAAAAAGGAAAGAACAACACGCATCTGTGATGGCTGTTGTTTTGACTCCCACTCAGGGGCCAAATGACTTCCATTCAGGGGACAAATGACTCCCACCCAGGGGCAAAATGACTCCCAATCATGGACCAAGTGACTCCCTCTCAGGGGCCAAATGATACCCTGTCAAATGACTTTGTCTTCATTCTGATGAACACAGGGCAGGAGGATGACACTGTCCAACGTCACACAAATAAAGGTGAAGGGCTCCAAGATATATATATATATATATTAATACACATACATATTTATATATAGTTATTTATTTCAGTATGTATATTTGATTATTTATTATATACGGAGACTACCAGACCTCCTCGAAGCAACGAAAACGAAAAAAAAAAAATATATATATAAATATATATATATATAGGACTTGCATTGGAGCAAAATCCGTGGCCATATCACGGAAATTGGCGTGCTTCTGTGATGATTCCACAGATTTTGAGTTAAGCGTCCGTGGTCATTTTACGGATTCCTGTGAGACTTGGTTGGTTCCTGGCGGAGTCGCTGATATTAAGGGGCCCTCAGGTCTGTGAGGTGTACTCACTGTAGCGGCCGAGCGCCCGGGGCCCCTCTGAGCCACAATAGCCCCTGAGATAGCCTTTATCCAGCTGTGCATTTCCTCTGGACTGTCCGACTGCGAGAGAGACAGATAGACAGAACTTTATTTTGATAGATCCTCAAAATTCGTATTTAAAATACATTTTTAGATGCAAAAATTATTACGTTAATCGACCTATGGAGGATAATCTCAACCTCTAAGCTAGTTCAACCTGACCAAAAACAAGATGAGAGAGACAGGGCAACACGAAAGCAGCAAAAAGGCCCATTCGTTTTTAGATGTAAAGCCAGTCTTTTCACTGATTAGGTGTTTATCCAAAACTATTGACAATATCATTTAGGTGAGGTCCAATCAGTAGAAAAGGAATGAAAGAGTTCAGACTATCAGAACATTCACCTGTACGTAGAAGGTCCGTGATTGGGTAACCACCTCAAACAGGTTGTCCCTCATCATCAAATCACTGAGAAGAATGAAACAAACAAAAGGGTTGGTCAATTCACAGAGCAAATCCCTGCTGTGTTTGATTATATGTCCAACCTGGGAATTTAGGAAGAATAAAAAGCGCTCAGAACTGCTAATGGCTAAGTCTTTCATCAGTGAGGTCTCTCTGCCATAAGGTAACATATCAAAATGAGATTTTCAGCATGAAATGCTCGAGCTAGATCAGTCAACATACAGATACCTTACTTATTTAAACATATAGCACTCATATATATGGATGTTTTATGTTTTATGTAGTTATTAGCTTGATTAAAACGTAAAAGATTTTGACGTTAAAAGTCGCTAACAGTCATCAAGGTTATAAACAAATCTCAGTGTTTGTAGTTTTTATTGCATCCAACTTGTAGGCTACAAATAAATAAAACATACACACAGGAATGGGGACGGACGGACGGACGGACAGACAGACATGCAGACGGACGGACGGACGGGCGGGCGGGCATACAGACAGACGGACGGACAGACCGACTGACAGGAGTAGCTGACCTCTGTTTGCACTCCTGCACTTTGTGCACCTCCTTCAGGGGTATCACCTTCAACGGCTCCCTGTCCTGAGGAGAGAGGAGAGAAGGAGCAGGGGAGAGGAGAGGGGAGAGGAGAGAGGAGAAAAGCAAAAAAGCAGGTGTCAAGAGTATAGAGGAGGAGGAGAAACGAAAGCTGTAGACCTTAAGGCAACAGAAACCAGATGCGTTACTGGACTCATTGAAGTAAAGCCATATTTCCTTTCAGGAGTATTACTGAAAACATCACAATGAGCGTAACAATAAGAAGCGTACATTATACATTGATCAAATGACCTTTCACCCAAAAATGTAAAATGAATCATGCTAGGTTAAGATATGAGAGATATGTTCTTGTTTATTGATTTTTCTTCAAACACGGTTTTGACAATATTCTGATTTTAGCAGATAGATGAATGGAACCAAAAAGAGCAAAATGCCTAAAACACACCGAGCAGCCTGGTCTAAACCCTGTGTACCTCTTGTCTCAACAGGATCCACCACATAACATGCTCCTCACATCACCACCGTGCAGCCGGTAACTGATCCTTAAAAAGCCGCTAGCAGCAAAAGGAAAATAACTCGGCACCATATAAATGGAAAAGGCAACTCTGTATATGTATTAGGGCTGGGCGATATGGACCTAAAGTCATATCGATATTTTCAAGCAGAATGTGTAAGATATACATCGATACTTGTTGATGTAATAATATAGTTGCCTTTGCCAAGCTCCAACTCGTCATTCTACATTGGTGGCGTCGCTGTGCTTTCAATTCCAGCCCGCCTGCGTTGCTTTGGTCGTTAACCTGCCCTACTGATTACAAACTAAATCCTAAATTTGGGGGTAGGCCAGGGTAGCTAAACATTTCAAAATCAATCGCAATATTGCAATGTTATGAATTCAATGGCCTTTTGTGTTCTAAACATTAGGGCATTGGTTTGCTTCCATAACCCTGTCGCCTGATCAGACAGCCACGAAGCAGCACACCTCTGAGTATAAGGCGGAGCCAGCAGCCCTGCTGCCCATAATGCAGCAGACTTGAGCGCACGTGACAAACACGTGCACGTGCGCGCATGTGCATGCCCAGGCCTAAGGCAGTGAGGTTAGTTAAGACAGTCAATCCCACTTCTACATAGAATGTAGAAGTGACACACAAACTTACACTGAGATAGGACCTCCCCCCACCCCTCCCCCCACACACACACACACACACTAGCCTGAGAAAAGATAGGAACCACACACACACACACTGATGATAGGAACCACACACAAACACACAGATGAGATAGGAACCACGCGCACGCGCACACACACACACACACACACACACACACACACACACACACACACACACACACACACACACACACACACACACACACACACACACACACACACACACACACGCGCTGCCTCTCTGCATCGGTGAAGGAATGCCAGGAGTGCAAGTCTCCACGAGTCCAGACGAGCCACTGCAGGGCGTCTTGTGTGCAACGCAGCACGACAAACATCCTCGCTCATGGTGGGTTTCACAATGTATCCTGAGATAAATGTTAGGGGCCCGAAGCAGGGTCATGGGCTCCGGTAAAATATCCTTTTTTTTATCTGGGAAGTTCCTAACCGAGGGAAATTAAGTATGGAAGGACCAGCCATGATGAGAGCTGGTTTAACACACTACGCACTAAGGAAGACTGCTTCAATGCCTCATTTCATATGCCCTTTAGCAAAGGGTACATTAGACCATCCTTTATGAGATGAACAGAGGTAATGCTGTCTCACTGTATGTGAATACATAAAGTAACAACCCTAATATCTATACCTTTGGTCAGCATCCACTGAATAAAGAGAAAGTATTGTTCCAACATGGTGCTTTGAGATCAATGTTTGGGGGAAGGGTTTGGGCTGGTATGTTGAGAATGTGTTAAGTATAATGGTCAAATCAACTGCGTGTGTATGCGTTTGGGTGCGCGTGTGGCGTGTGTGTGTGTGTTGTCACTGTGCCTGTGCGCGCGTGTGCGTGTGCGCGCGTGTGTGTGTCTCCTTCTCTCACCAGGTCAGATTTGAAGTAGCTGACGGCGTTCTCGTCCAGCATGAAGTACCTTCTCTTCCAGTTCTTCATCTGAGGAAGAGGAGGGTCATGAGGAAGATCAGGGAATGACACACATCATATCAAAACATGACGCAAGTCATTTTAACTGATGGGTCATATTATCTAATGATCTATTTAGAACAACTTGAGAACTCTGCACACCTGAAGTCCACTTGCTTGCAGAGGTTTGAGTGCATTGTTGGATGTATTTAGTTAATTAGTTATACTAGAGGTTTCGCAAGCGTGTTGTGCGCGCTCAACCTTTCAATACTGTGGAAACCCCAGCCGATAATGTAAAAAATTTCAGAGCGCATGATATATAAACATTTTGCCTATTATTTTACAACTTAAACATTGGTTCACCACAAATGACCCTAAAAAAGCAGTGCCAACTACTTTTTTTTTTTTTAAGCATTCAGCGAACAAAAGGCAACAGGCTGAACACTGAAGTGGTGTGAGAAATACCGACTTTCTACTCCTCATATAAGGTAATTTACAATTCCTACGGAAAAATACTACCTCAGGGGTAGTATTATTCAGGAGATTTTCAGGGTACAAATGTCAAGCCAAGACAGGCAGCAGTAGCCTACAGTCACACATAGCATACACACAAAACAAAAAAACTAAAATAAAACAACTAAAACAGTCAGTCAGGAGAAGGGTAATATACATTTGAGCAACAAAGTTTAGTCTTGTGGTGGACACTATAGACATAATTTACCACACTGTTATTGACATTTTTCGTTCTGTGTAATAGGGACACTGTCTCTTTAAGAGCACGTGGCTTATGTGTTGATATGCCAGTTGGTGTGAAGTTTAAATTTAACAGATTTTATATGACAAAATGAAAGACCTTGCTTGTCGAGGTGAGAAATTGTCTCTTCCCTTCTTTTATCGTAATTTTCTGTCTATAGACAGAACGTGTTAGCCGGGAGAGTTTGTCAACGGCGGAGCCGTTATGTTTAAAAACATAACGTCTTACCTGGCTGAGTGTGTCGCTGTGGTGTGTGCGTTTGTGTTCTTACCTGGTCGCGTGTGTCAATGACAGAGAGGTTATGTTTTAAAGCATAACGTCTTACCTGGGCGAGTGTCGCTGCGGTTCGTGCACGTGCGTGTGTGTTCTTACCTGCGCGTGTGTTTAAAAACATAACGTCTTAGATCGGCGCGTGTGTCGCTGCCTTTGTCTTGACGTGTGGTGTGTGTGCGCGGGCGGGTGCGTGTGCGTGTGTGTGTGTGTGCGTGTTTCCACATATGTTCGTGCGCATGTGCGTGTGGGTGCGGTGTATGTATGCGGTGTGTATGTCTGTGCTTGCGGTGTATCTATGCCTTCGCGCGTGCTGTGTGTGAGCTGCAGGCTGCTTGGCACATGCGCACTTGAGTAACTGGTGCGACAGGCCTGCTATTATAGTAGTAAGATGGTTAGTTACTGTGTGTGTGTACAGCATATTTGACTGTGTAGATTGTGTGTGTGTGCGTGCGTGCGTGTTTGGCACCGTGTGTTTGTACGCGTGCGTGCGTGCGTGTTTGGCACCGTGTGTTTGTACGCGCGCGCGTGCGTGCGTGCGCGCGTGCGTGCGTGTGTGTGTGTGTGTGCTTGTGTCACAGTATTCGTGTGTGTGTACTGACCACTGCTCCCTGTTTTACACAGAAGCCCGCCTTGATGAGGGCCTGGTCCTGAGCCCCTCTGGACAAAAAGAAGGGAAGCTGGTTCTGGCCCCGCCTCCTCCCTCCTCGCTCCGCCCCATTATGCCCCTCCCCTTGTTCCTAACGCACACAAACACACACACACACACACACACACACACAAACACACACACACAACGTACACACACACAAAGAATGCATGAACACATATGTCCGTGGGAGCATACCAGTAACACGTTCAACACACACACAAAGAATGCATGAACACATATGTCCGTGGGAGCATACCAGTAACACGCTTCAAAACCACCAGAGACCTCCTCTAGAGCTCCTGCGTATTACTTCTGAGAACGTGACACGAGGAGAAGAGGAAGAACAAGGGATGGAGAAGGAGGGAGGGTTCAGAAGGGAGTGTGTCTCTCTTAAACATCTGGACAAGGACACTGATATGGCAACCATGAGGTTTACATTCCAGCGCTGACTGCACAGGCTCAGACAGGACAGGTGAGGGCCTGCCGTCAGGCATCAATTGCAGCTACTGCTGCCTCGAGCAGACGGACTCCCGCAGAGATGCAGGAGAGGCCGAGGGAAGTCAAGGAGAGGGTTCCTGCCAAAGAACCGAGAGCCAGTTCCGGGCTGGTGCTAGGACCAGTTCCAAACTGGTTCCAGCCTTATCCCAGTTACGAACCGGTTGGTTTCACACAGGCGAGAGCCAGCCATGGAGCCGGCGAGAGAGACGTCATGACGTCACTTCAAACGTCTGCATGCGTCTCCGCTTTTACCGGCAACCCTCGCAGTTTCAAACACAACAATGGTGGAATACGCGGCAGCTGTTCAAGTTTTTCTCCTCGCTTTGGGCGCCTACTTAGGCAACCAAACACAACAGATCCAGCGAATCTGTGATAATGATCGTTTGCGCGAGAGCAATGACCGGTCTTCGTTTGTCTTCCTGTTTATGACGGTAAGGATAACCCCGCCCCCTGCCCCTGGCGTAAAGCGGTTCCCGTTCTAGCCCAGCCCACAACTGGGGCTTGAGTTGAACCGGTTTTTAGGGGCCGGAGCCGGTTCTTTGGCGGTGTGAAACCAAAACCCTGGCTCTGGCTCCGAACCGGCCCGAACGGGCTCCGATTTTGCAGTGGCCTCAATGAGGGGCCTCTGAAGGGCCAGGAGACACAGGAGAGGTGCAGACCTATAGTGGCCGCATGCTACAAAACCAAGGTCAAATAAATCCTAAGGTCATCATGACTGCCTACATGGGGTGTTAAAAAGGCTTGAAGGCTCTGTGGTGTGTAAGTGGGGCTGCTTCAGTAAAGAGATAAGAGAGAACATACGTCTGGTTCTGCAGACAGTGGATCCAGCTGCGTTTGCATCGCTTTCTTTAACGGCCTGACTTCAGGATTTCTGAATTAAGTGGGTTCTCCACAGATGCCCCCTGCAGTGTTTGTAGGTGTGTGTTATCAAGGAGCAGAGCGGTGGTTTGGATGAGTGGACTGGGGACTCTGTTGGGGGGTACCTGTGTGGCGGTGATGATTGGGACCCCTCCTATGATCTCCGTCTTGTACGACACCTGCTTCATGGCACCCAGCAGGTCCTGGGGGGGCTCTCCGTGGCTCTGGATCTGGGGCTGGGGGGCGTGGCTCTCGCCTGACTTTGGTACCTTGGAGAGATGTCCCCCAATGCAACACACACAGAGGACGGCTTAAGAATTGCAGGTCACTATTAAGTGGTTGTCCGAGGAGTTACCGACTCCTCAATGGAGAGGCGTGAGCTTTGGAAGCCTCCGGTGCCGTTTGTTCCTAACCCACATCCGTGGGATCGGAACGTGTGACCGTAAGAGAGGCACACTGCGGAGGACTTAAGGGTTGCTAAGAAACACTGTTGAGGACCGTTGTTGAGTTGGTCGTTTTAAGAAGGAATTGGACATTTCGTTTTAATGCTGACACAAAAGGTCACTAACGTAACATATTAAGAAAAATATCTGTGTTGATATGGGTTTGTGTGTGTGTGTGTGTGTGTGTGTTTCTATGTATATCAAGTTTTATAAATGCATATATACTGTATATGTGTATATATGCATATGAATGTGTATATATGTGTGCACATATGTGTGTGTGTGTGTGTGTGTGTGTGTGTGTGTGTGTGTGTGTGTGTGTGTGTGTGTGTGTGTGTGTGTGTGTGTGTGTGTGTGTGTGTGTGTGTGTGTGTGTGTGTGTGTGTGTGAATGTGTATACAGTATATGTGCTCACAGTGATCTTGGTTGCGTTGTTCAGCACACTGATCCACTCCACCAGATCCTGCTGGTCATTGGCCTGCAGATAGAACTTCCTCATTCCCGCATTAATAACTAGAGGAGAGAGAGAGAGAGAGAGAGAGAGAGAGAGAGAGAGAGAGAGAGAGAGAGAGAGAGAGAGAGAGAGAGAAGACAATAACAGATGAAACACCAAGCCATGCATGCAAAACGTAAGCTATAAGTGTGTGTGTGTGTGTGTGTGTGTGTGTGTGTGTGTGTGTGTGTGTGTGTGTGTGTGTGTGTGTGTGTGTGTGTGTGTGTGTGTGTGTGTGTGTGTGTGTGTGTGTGTGTGTGTGTGTGTGTGTGTGTGTGAACCAGTACAATGCGGGGGAGGGGGACATAGCGGCACCAGGTTTCAATTGGGTCAGTAATATCCTGACCATGCACGCACAAACACATACACACTTCCACTCTCACACTCCCACACAAATATGTGCACTCCCCCCCCTCCCCCCATCAGTGAACTGTTTCCTGCTATTGAGCATCGAGCAGCTACTGTAAGCTTCTGTTAACTGGCAGACCGCTACGCTACTGTTAGCACCGGGACAAAAGCCCTCTGACATCCCAGCGGAAACACGGCCGGCCAGAGGGGGAGGGAAGGGAGGAAGGGAAGGAAAGGAGGAGGGAAGAGGTAGAGGAAAAGGTAGAGTTGACGACTTGTTTTTTTTTGGAGAGAATTTTTTATCCCGCAAATCAGAAGCCAAAGATGGCCACCAATAGGGATGCGTTAACCACACGTGTGAGAATAGTCACTAGAAATAATCAGACCTTGAGAAGCAGAAGAACAATGAGAAGCTAAATGGGGCCGAGCTTACCGAAGCAGAACTCCGCCTTCGGACGCAACTTGGTGGCATCGCTGACCTGGTGGGGAGGGGGGGGAAAGAGAGAGAGAGAGAGAGAGAGAGAGAGAGAGAGAGAGAGAGAGAGAGAGAGAGAGAGAGAGAGAGAGAGAGAGAGAGAGAGAGAGAGAGAGAGAGAGAGAGAGAGAGAGAGAGAGAGAGAGAGAAGAGAGAGAGAGAGAGAGAGAGAGAGAGAGAGAGAGAGAGAGATTAACAGAGTGAGAGCGAGAGAGAGCAAGAGGATAGAGAAGAGAGAGAGAGAGAGAGAGAGAGGAGATAGATTAACAGATGGATCGAGATCAGCCAAATAGATATAGAGGTGGATTCAAAAGATGAAAAGGGAGATGAAAAGCAGAAGAGAGAGAGAGCAGAGCAGAAGTAGGCACAGGGGTCAAGTGACACTAGAGAAGTGTTGTACATGGTGAGAGAATCACATGAATGAACTCTTGTGCCATTGTCTTCTCCATAGATAGATGACAATAGTAGTCTTGTTTCGGGCACAACACATAGGCCTACCTAAGCCCTATCATCATAATGCTATCGTTCTTTGTCAATGTTGCAGAACCGTATCAGATCCCACCGGTTCATTCCAGAAGCGACAGCTTTGGATGTCATGAGCATTGAGATTGTTTGGTAGCATGGTAGCTGTGAAGCGGTGTGTTTATTCGTGACAACAGTATAGTACAGTATAAACTACTCAAAAGTTTTGACTAGATAGCAATACCTGCCTTAAGACGACAAACATAGCTGTACCGGAACCGTTTACCCCCACAAACCTTTTCAACCGTAGTGCAGGATAGTAGAATGAGCTTACCTGAAGGGATTGGATGTTGCAACTACCGGTAATCAGGTTAGTTGCAACAGTTGATACGAATCAGGTCATTTTCTGGAGACTGTTTGTGCGCGCGCTCGCGTGCGTGCGTGCTCGCGTGTGCGTGTGCGCTGCGTGCATGTGTGTGGGTCTGCATTTGTGCGTGTGTGTGGTTGTATGCACTCTGCGTGCATGTGTGTGGGAGTGCTAACCTTAGAGATATAGGTGAGTTTCAGCGAGCCCACATTCTCTGCTCCTATGGGCAGATTCTAGTGAAAGAAAAAAAAAAGAACTCAGTACATAATACAACGCTATGCATAATAGGGGTGGGTATTGCCAAGGACCTCACGATACGATACGCATCACGATACTTGAGTCACGATACGATACGATATTGCGATATCCAAATTTTGGGATATATTGCGATATTCTACATAGTTCACTGAAAAATTTAAAAGGCATTATGCATCTTAAAATCCGAGTTGTGTACATTAGACGATAGTGATAATTCATGGAACAAATGAGTCAAAACAATGTAATTCAAATTATCCATGCCATTTTATACAAGTGCAAGTTACAACAACATATTTGCATGTACAACACACTGTCTGAGGTAGCAGTACAGTGACACCTTTCGGAGCAGAGGTGCGGGAGTCGTACTGGATTTACATCTGAAACATGATTTATTATTTTAATTATTTGAAAAATAGAAATTTTTTGAAAAAAGATATCGATATTTAAATATTGAATATCGATATCGTATCGCGGTATAACGTATCGCGATATATTGCCATATCGATATTTTTGCCCACCCCTAATGCATAATCACCCAGCAAGCAAAAGTTACATAGACGAATGAATAAATACTGGATGAATGAGATATACTCTCAAAACCTATTGGGATGTACTCAATGTAAATAATTGAGACTTATAATTCCAAATCCAAAAGTACGGATTAAGGAAAACTTTGGGAAATGGACAGATAGTTCTGATTTGAATTGATTTATAGTTTTAAGTTGAAGCTGTTAAATACTTGAACACGGCCCAATACAGCTCTGAAGAGGATGAGCAGAGCTGAGGGAGACGAGGAGAGACGAGAGAGGAGGAGGCTAGAGGGGGAGAGGAGAGGAAGAGGCTGGGGAAGGAGAGGAGTTGAGAGGAGAAGAGGAGGGGAGTTGAGAGGAGAAGAGGAGAGGAGATAAGGAGGGGAGGAGAGGAGAAGAGTAGAGGAGATGAGGAGGCTAGGGGAGGAGAGGAGTTGAGAGGAGAAGAGGAAGAGAGGAGGGGAGAAGAGGAGAAGAGGAGAGGAAGAAAGGAAGGGAGTAGATTAGAGAAAGAGAGAAGCAAAGAACAGAGAAGTGGAAAGGAGGGACGAGGGGAGAAGGGGGGAAGAGCAAAGAAGAGAGACCAAGAATAGAAGACAAGAGGAAGAGAAGGGGAGAGACAGGAAGTGTAGAAAAAAGAGAAAAGAATAGAAACAAACAGCAGATGAGAACAAAGTATAAGAAATGATCATTCTGTACGTTGTGGGGGTCCGCAGTGGAACCATCATCTCAACATCTAGTAGCACAAGAGGTCCCTGTACTACCATTGACATTATACAAACAGCACCGCTTACTGACACACACACACACACACACACACACACACACACACACACACACACACACACACACACACACACACACACACACACACACACACACACACACACACACACACACACACACACACACACACACACACAGTTGCAAAGAGTTGCAAATTCAACCTCGGATTGATATATTCAACCTTGGACTGGTATATTCAACCTCAGAGTGGTATATTCCATCACAGAGTGGTAAATAAACCTCAGAGTGTTATATTCAACCTCAGAGTGGTATATTCTGCGTAATCCAGAATTACCTACAGCAATAATGTACTTTCATCAATAACGTCATTGTTTATTTATAGACCTAATCAACTGAAATAAAAATATTTTTCTGCCGTTCTTTGAGCAGATTGTTTTTGTGTCGTCAAGGAAACATCTGGTCGATAGTTATTTACCTTCATTTAGTATTCAACTATTGGCCGGTTTATGAATGCTTTTATATAGCTGTTAGTGGGCCCCTAATGGCCGGTTCAGACTACACAATTTCAGCCCAATTTTGCCCCGATTCTTTCGTCGCAGACAAATTAGCGAATCGTACACGATTTTGACAGGTCGGCGACAAGACGACTGCGACGTTCGAAAGCCCCACGACGAAAAGTTTGGCATGTCAGAATTTTTTGGGGAATCGCAGGACGTAGCCATCATGAGGGAACCCCACCCCAAGTTGCGTGAGGGAACCCTACGAACAGCTGGAGCTCAGTGTTTACCAACTGACTTCACTACACTACGCTGAGTACACAGTAACTACTACAAAAAATGAATGCGATCAATAGCAAGAAGAAGAATGCTAATGAAGAAAACGAGAGAAAATGAAGCAACATAATGGAGACAACTTTGGTTGAAATGCGGCAGTATATTTGTATCGCTCGTCACTAGTAACGCAACTACTGGGAGGAGTTGCTGCATTGAGCAGATATAAAAACTACTGGAACCTTTATGACAAAAATGTAAAAAACATTTATGTCAGTTCTAAACGTTTGATTTTCTAAATATCTTGTAAACGTGAATGATAGAGTAAAGAGCATCGCACCCTCGAATCTTGCATTGTGGCCAGTCTTCCGACGAGACAACGCCCGATTTCCTGGCTCTGGGATCGTATAGTGTGACATGTTAAATCGTGGAGGAACGTCTGAGAATCGTATAGTCTGAACCGGCCATAATACAGTACTTGAATACTTTCAAGAAATTCAGCCTTGGTGCAGAATTACAGCAACTACAAGCCAGTCCCACAATATGCTTTCCACAAACGTGCCATTTTTTGAGTTGGGTCAAGGTGGAGGGTGGGGGTTTGGCCCTGAGCAGCTTGCGGCCACGGTACCATGCGCTCGTGTTTTGCAGTGAATGTATCGCAATGGCGAGGCGCACACAGTTTTTGGCCGTGTTCTGTAAACATTCTAGAACATTGTTTCCGGGGTGGGCGTCCCAGCGGCATTTATATTAATACAGTGGGGCCTAAAAAACGTATTTAGTCCCAGCCACCCAATTGTGCCAAGTTCCTCCCCCTTTAAAAGATGAGCCGAGGCCTGGTAATTTTCATACATGTATTATAGCCCCTATGACGAGACAATTAAAATAAAAAATAGAAATCACATTGTCTGATTTTTAAAGATTCTATTTGGCCCAATTATGTGGAAATAAGTATTATTGGTAATAACAAAAGGTATATATATTGTTAGATGCTTTTGTTGGAATTGGACCAGAGGTCCATTTCGGTTTCTTCCTGTAGTCCCTTTAAAAGGTTTTCCAAACTGCTGTTGGTTATTTTGGATTCTCATGAGATCTCCTTAGCGGCAGTGATGTTTTGGGCTGCTGAGGGCAACAAGACTTTAACTTCAAATTTATCTATGGGAGTTGAGTCCTGGCGAGACTGGCCTAGCGCTTACGGTGTCTTTTCCATTTGACTGATAAGGGGTTAAAACAGGGGATTAAATACTAGGTAACCGAGCCCTGAGGACGAGGGAGCATCCTTGCTTAAAAGAAGAAGTTAAAGGGTTGTGAAGAGAATCTTGCCTGGTTTGGTAGGTGAAAATAACCTATTTTCTCAACCATAATTTGAATTAATTTCTTAAAAACAGACAATGTGATCTTTCCTGGATTTTCTTTTTCATTTTGTCTCTATAGTGAGGTGTAAACTATGAGAATGACAGGTTTGTCTATGGATAGATGCACAAGTTGGTGCTGACTAAATACCTTTTGGATGTTGGTATTATGTATGTATGTATGTACTGTATGTATATATTATATTACTATCTTTAAATATAT
>OLKM01001590.1:19611-117393 GCA_900291075.1 Melanogrammus aeglefinus
ACAGGGGGTCAGTATTACAGGTAACGGAGCTGACGGACAGAGGGTAGAGCCGTCGCCTCTGTAGAAGAAGATAGTAACAGGTCTGTGACAGCCAGAAGTTCTTGCTGTTTGGTAAGGAGACCAAATACATATTTTCCAACATAATTTGCAAATAAATTCTTAAAAAAATCAGACAATGTGATTTTCTGGATTTTCTTTTTTCATTTTGTCTCTCATAGCTGAGGTTAACCTATGATGAAAATGACAGGCCTCTTGTCTCTCTAAGTGGAAGAACTTGCACAATTGGTGCCTGACTAAATACTTTCTTGGCCCACTGTATGTATGTATGTATGTATGTATGTATGTATGTATGTATGTATATATATATATATATATATATATATATATATATATATATATATATATATATATATATATATATATATATATATCACACACACACACACACACACACACACATGATATCATCTTATACATAGATATCTATATCATATAATATATATTATCACGGCCAAAAGCTGTGTGCGCCTCCAGACGATATTATGAATCTCAAACGACTGCGTCGGGTTCTCCGACGTCTCTGGCTCTTCCACGTCCACATTAATCTGAAGTAGACTGAACATGGAGGAGGAAGGGATTGTTGCCCGCGATGGTCTCCCGCCAGAACCCCGCTATCCGCAACCGAGACGCATACACATAATGACAACCCCCGTTGTTACACTAATGTGGGTGTGAGTCTGTGTGTGTGTGTTTGGGTATCTAACCTGCGGGTTGTCCATGTACCAGAGCAGGCTGCCCTGCTGTGTGTCCAGGATGAAGTATCGCCGCAGGAAGCGGCCGCTGCCCTCATTCTCCTCGACGTCCAGGAACCCACAGATGCGGTTGGACCGATCCACGTATGGCATGGCGCCGGCCTGCCCAGCTCCCTCGCACCAGGGGGCATCACCAGGGGACAGCCACTAGGGGACCAGGGGGCATCATCAGGGGACAGCCACTAGGGGACCGGGGGGCATCACCAGGGGACAGCCACTAGGGGACGAGGCACAACCAGATAAAATACAAAGAATAAGGACAAAGAATTATAAAATCACAGCTTCTACGTACAGGTCTACATACAGGTCTAGATACAGGTCTAAAGGTCAATCTACATACAGGTCAACGTTTACGTCTAGATACAGGTCTAAATACAGGTCTAAAGGTCTACATATAGGTCTATATACAGGTCTAAAGGTCTACATACAGGTCTACATACAGGTCAGGATACAGGTCTAGGTACAGGTCTACAGGTTTAAATGCAGGTCTACAAAGATATGATTTTGGGTTAGGGTCCGATGATGGATGGCAGTACGATGGTACGTTTTGCTCGGAGATGGAGAGATATAAACACACAGCCAGCAGCACATGCCCACATATACAGACTGGCTGGTGACAGACAGACAGACAAAGGTCATAAATGGAAGTATCAGTTTGTGTTCCTCAATGACAAACCATAACAATTACATTTGTATTAAAATGTGCATGTGTGTTTGCCTGTCCGTGTGTGTGTTTCACCTCAAGCATTCCTGTAGTGTGATGTCACAGCTGGGCAAATACTGACACTTACTGCCTCCAGCACACACACACACACGCACACGCACACACACACACAGTGTAAGCCTTTATTGGCAATACCATGCTCAGACAAGTTGCATTTCAATGTGCTATTATCATGAGTTACGATTGCACATGTTTAATTTTTAAACCTCACAGAAAACTTTTTTATGTGTGTCGGTATGTGTCTGGGCTGCTATTCTTACTACAATTGTCAGGCATATCAGGCATAATGATATTGGCGGATATAAGGCAATTCTGATATATCCCAACCTAGTTGACAGCTAAAGAGGTCACCCAGGGTCATTATGACGAGACCTGCGCCCTAAAGAGGTCACCCAGAGTCACCCAGACAAACCCCACTGGACTGCTGGGCTGAGAGGTCATCCAGACCATCCCTGCATTCTACTGCTGGGCTGAGGAAGGCCTAAACAGTCACCCGCTGCATGCCTGTATGGATAGCTGGGCTATGATACTAATCATATCATTATGGCATTATGGCATAATGTCACAATCCAGGCCTTGGCTCCACTGACTTATTGTTCTGAGCTAGAAGAAAGTCCTGGAGAGGTGGCTAGGTGGAGCGACGCGTAAAGGTGTCAAGTTTACTCGGCAATCAATCGTAGATGATAAATGAAGTCTATGATTTTACCAGGCCCATCACACCGACCGCCGTATGCCCTGGTAGCCACAGACCCGTCAGTTCTGGGTTACATCTGGTTAACCTGACGCGCTTTTTTTTTTTACCATATAGTGTGACATTCTGTCCCGTTCCGATCCTTATTTTAAAACGAGGCCAAAGCATGAGATCTGCGCGTCATACTCACAATAGTCGGGCTCTTCTGGAGTTGTATGTGGCGTTAGGGTCTGGCGTGGATGAGCCGAGGGTTGTTTCAGCCCATTTCCACCGCGACTACAGACCGACCCGGAGGAGAGGAGGGCGAGGAGAGGCTTTCACTTCCTTTCTCCGCAAAGGATCAAGGGAAATGTAGTTGACTAGGCCCTGCTCATCTAAAACTGCGACCTGCTTGCACTACTTTTGTGTTTATTTAAGTCTTGGGTGACTTATCTTGTGTTTTTCTTATACATTTTTATTTTATATTATTTTATTGTTGAAGGGAGCCTGAGACTCAAGCATTTCATTGCTGTTGCTTTTATTTTTTTGAATATGACACATGAACCATCTTGAAAAACAACCACATCTTTTTTAAAGAATTATGCATCTTAAAATTATGCATTAATTGTTTAATGAATATGCTAGTTCTTGGAAGAAAAACGGTAAAATGGTGATTTTTAAATGAAGGGTAGTTTAATAAACTATCACATTTGTGATGAAAATAACTACCTAATAAAAGGAAAAACAGGGGATGTTATATCTTATATTTGTGTTATAATGCACTTATAGCTTCCTTCTACTTTGCGTGTGTGTGTTTTTATCAAGCCACCAGTACAATGGCTTTGTCGCTTTGTCACAAGTGTGAGAATGGATCTGAGAGTTTCCTTGGTGGCTCTCTGCCCAATACATTGAGCGCTAAGTAAGTAGTCAACTTCCTGCTTCTGTTGGGGCCTATAGGGGTCAGTTCCTTCTTGAACCTGAGAGCTCTGCCAAGCTCCTTTCGAAGGGTGTAGGCAGCTACCTCTTATTGGCTGATTCTGTATATGGAAGAGGGATGGATGTTGGGTGCTAGAGTCATCTTTTCGTATGCTATGATATACAATCATTATGAATGTTACTGTTAATAAAGGCTTCATTTAAAGCCGATGAGAAAAAAATCTAGGATTAGGATTAGGTTTATTTAAAATCATTATTTAAAACAAAATACAAATATTGGGGCAGATGAAGCTTAAAAAACAGGATTTTAACCTTTGTTCCAGTCTAATACCAAAAAGGGGCTGGATGATGGATGATTGATGGATGAATGGAAATGGCAAATGTTTCATTTTCAGGGCTCAACCTTATTAAACTGCATTTAACTTGACAGTCACTGCCATCTATTGGTGCACCAGGAGAACCTCCACCCCTCCCACCCCCCCCCCCCCCCCCCCCTCCCTTGCCCTCCACCCCTCTCTTTCTCCCTCCACCCCTCCATCCCTCTGCCTCACCATCCCCCCACCCCTCAAACCCTCCAACCCCTCCCTCAACCCCAACATCCCTCCACCCCTCCATCCCCCCTCCATCCGCCCTCTCCTGAGGTGCGTAGTGAATTGTCTCAGTGTGAGATATCTCTGTCTCTACAGGTGGCTGCAGCCTCAATGCATCCACATTGTCCTCCATACAAAAGAAGACCCCCACGTTAAAGATCCCTTCCCTCCTATGACAGTCGAATATGGCAGCCAGCCCTGTGGGCCGCTGTTCGTATTGTCCAAACACACGCACATCCCTACGTGCACATTGGTCGCACATGTGTGGACACAATAGCAGGCACTAAAGGAACACTATAATTTAAAAAGAGTAAAAAAAAAAAACACGTGAATTCAGGTTCACACATAACCAAACACACACACACACACACACACACACACACACACACACACACACACACACACACACACACACACACACACACACACACACACACACACACACACACACACACACACACACACACACACACACACACACACTCATCCGAATACATACATAGAAATAAACAGAGACATACATAGACACACACACACACATACAAAACATATACATACACAGACACACACACATCAACACACGTCACACATGTGCAGACATATTTGACTACCCCACACACTACATGAGATGGCGCAGGTCCCAGTGCATGCTGCTTGCTTGCAGAGTCCATGTGGTTGGCTGCAGGCCTAGAGAGGGGGGGGGGATCTGTCCCCAACTGTCTTCCTGTCTATTGTTGACTCTAGCCCTCTCACTTTTAAATCTTTGATTGAATCCTGGCAACCTGTTAGCCTTCATTATCATCATCTCCACCACCACCAGTATCACCTTCATTATCACCATCGTGATGTCATCATTGCAATCTTCTTCATTTTCATTTTTGCTCATCCTCTTCTTCATCTTCATCACAACCATCAACATACATTACACCACCCGTCTACGTCATCCTCAGACCCATCATCATCAGCTGCAGAAACGTTACAATGTTATTATTAAGTGACGTCTTATACACATTCATGCATTTTTTTTCTTCTTTAATCCATCTTGCTTTTATATCTGGATTGCTGCGAGTTCAGCTACCATGCTAGTATCTCTGTGAAACTCAGTGGTCTATGTGGGGAGACTGTTAATATGTGTGATGGTTGAGGTCAGATTAGAATGATTCTTATGGAACAGAGGGGAGAGCTGCATCTTTAGACCAGCAGTGTGTGCTAGACTGCTAGGAAATCATAGGAAAGATGTTTCAGGATCATTCACGTTGCGAACCCTGATATCATCTTTTTTTTAACAAAACAAAACAATGAGCAAAGGGTAAAATTGTACAGTATGTACCTTTTTTTTTTTTGGAAAATAAGAGCAACATGATGGAGAAGTCTTTTTTTTTGTCTCTCTTGTTTGTCTGTGTAATATCATCTGTTGCTACAGGCCTCCAGGCTGGAGGCCACACTCAAGGAGTTCACCCCCTGGCTCCTCACGCCCAAGGACGCAGGGGGGTGAGGTTGAACCCGATGGATTAGTGCAATGATACTGATGGTGTATCATGCTGCCATGCAGGTAATCTCTCCCTGAGTGTGTGTGGTGATGGCTGGTTTAACCTGTGTTAATAGGTGTGCAGCCTCAACTCAGCCCCAGAGTCCAAGCAGTCTGACTCGGGCCAGGTGAGGCTGCTTGAACCAGCCATCAACCATACAGACTTACTATTGAAGATAAGCTTAGATAAAGATGTAGGCCTACTTTTTTCATCACTGACACGAGACAATACAATAAGTAGACACTTTCATACAAGGCGATACCCAGTGAATTCCAATACAGGTAATTAAGAGCAGGTAGGGCTTATCCCCGATCATATATAATAAATATTAATCTCAGATAAATAGAGCAGAACTGCATCCTGACTGTATCAAAATGCAAAAAGATTCTTTCATAAATTATATCTGTAACTCAAATATTCATTAAATTTACAGGGCCAGAAGAAACATTTCATTTTTCGTAACATATGACATATAAACGTATAATTATAATAATTGAAATTGCAGCATTCAAAATACTGAAAATATGGCATGCATTTATATATTTTTACATCAAAAAACATAGTATTACTCCTCTTAAACTGATCCAATCCATTCTCTCTCTCTCTCTCTCTCTCTCTCTCTCTCTCTCTCTCTCTCTCTCTCTCTCTCTCTCTCTCTCTCTCTCTCTCTCTCTCTCTCTCTCTCTCTCTCTCTCTCTCTCTCTCTCTCTCTCTCTCTCTCTCTCTCTCTCTCTCTCTATCTGTCTCTATCTCATCTCTGCTCTCTCTCTCTATCTCCTCCTCTCTCTCTCTCTCTCTCTCTCTCTTCTCTCTCCTCTCTCTCTCTCTCTCTCATTCCTCTCTCTCTCACTCTACTACTCTCTTCTTCTCCTGTCTTCTCTCTCTCTCTCTCTCTCTCTCTCTCTCTATCATCTCTCTCTCGCTCTCTCTCTCTCTCTCTCTCTCTCTCTCTCTCTATCTGTCTCTATTCATATCTCTGAACATCTCTTCCAGAATCTTTTCCTGAATACTTCTGTGCCAGGGTTGATATATATGCCCAAATACCTAATTGTTTTTTTGGGGGGGATCCAGCCATTGCCAAATGATCCCTTGCCAACCAACCTTCTGGAAGATTCCTGGCTGCGCCTCGTACCCTCCAGGTGCAACCAAGAGACCCCTTGCTGCCAGTGTCTCAATACCACGTCGTGCGAGGGTTCTGGCACTCTTAAACCACCAGACCTCGAGAAAAACATTTTGTTTGTAGCCTGTCTGATGGATCCCCCCCCTTCCCCAATTCCAGGGGGCTTCCAAAGAGGAGATGAATCTCTTGGCGGAGGCTTTCTGCTTGATGTGCTTGTTGTTGTTGATGAACTTGGCATGGCTGAAAGCGGGCAGCTTAGCGCTCTGTGGTGTAGCTCTCTGGTGAACGCCTCCAGGTCAGGGTTTTGAGGAGGTCCGGCTCGGTGCCAGTCTGGCCCCGCCGCCAACCGACCCACCAACCAACCGACCACGGCACAGACGCCCATCAACACAGGGCCACTTGTCAACAAGCTCTGAGATCAAGTCCTTCTTGCAGAGGAGGAGCGGCAGGGGGATGCTCCTCCTCTGGGTGCTACATGGTCCCATCTGACTCAGGCTCACCTGAAGTATAATCTATGTTGGAAAATCTTGTCCTCGATAAAGAAAGAAATACGATTCACTTTGATTTGATGATGCTGTTCTCGAAAATGAATGCCACAAATGTACCACATGTATGCCCACACACACGCACACACACGCACACACACACGCAAACAAACACACACACACGCAAACAAACACACACACACGCAAACACACACACACACACACACACACACACACACACACACACACACACACACACACACACACACACACACACACACACACACACACACACACACACACACACACACACACACACACACACACACACAGACACTTTTTACTGTGACTACTTTCACCTATTTCATGGGTTCCTTCAGCACTGAAGAGCACGCAAAGGAATTTTGAATGTTTTCTCACACAAACACAATGCAGTGGTCAGTACACAGACACATACTGTGACACACACACTCACACACACGGTGACACTCACACACACACACACACACACACACACACACACACACACACACACACACACACACACACACACACACACACACACACACACACACACACACACACACACACACACACACCGACACACACACACACACACACACACACACACACACACACACACACACACACACACACACACACACACACACACACACACACACACACACACACACACACACACACACACACACACACACACACACACACACACACACACACACACATGCACAACCACAATTAAATATGCTCACAACAACTGTATGCTCACAACAACACTGTGGCAGCTCTGTTTGATGATAAAACGGTAGGCTGCTGCTAACTTGAACTGATCTTAAATTTCTGATAACATGTTTTTACAAGCATGCTCAATAGTCTGAAACTTTCAGCAAACATAAAGTCCAAATTTTACTGGTATCCAATCCAAAAGCAATATCTACGCACAAGGCGCAGAGTGCTAAACTTTGTGTCCACATTATTTCATATAGGGCCTAATTCTTCGTTGACAGTTGACAATACAATAAATACAATAATGCCCCTATCGTGCCCCACCACTAAAGTGTGTATTGATGATGGTTGGATCATAAATGCATGGGTTTGTTCATCGATTCATGGGTTGGATTATAATTTATGGGTTGGATCATTATCATACATGCATGAGTTGGATCATACATGATGGGCTGGATTGATGCTGTATTTAGCGGAGAAGTGACAAGTGTCGTTATGACGCATTCAGGTCAGCCCAAAAAATGGACAATGCCATTTCTATCGAAACTGAAACTGGCTCCTAACCAATGGCTTTTTTTTTTTTAATAAACAACCCACGAAGTAAGAATACTAATCTTTATTGATAATTATTAACAATTAGTGGAACAATGTGGGCCTTACTATGACATGATATAACGTACTATCTTTGCTAGAGCTACAATCCAAAACAATAAGTAGGCCTATCATCAAACACAGAGATCAGTTATTTCAAATCCTACTGATAATTTGTGCTTGTAAGAAGGGAAAAATCGGTGGGCTTTGGTTAAGTTAATAAAATAACCGTACCTAAATCAATGAACAGAGCCCGTCAGTATTGTGGATTTTCAAATTACCTAACTTGATGGACCCGAACGCACCACGGACCACTACAAGGAGGGGAGACCAATGAATGCTCTCGTCTGAACACAAGAGACAGTCTAAAAAGACAAGCGAGTCTAATCTTGATTAAAACACACACATCACTGTCTGGAGGGACCGGGACAGATTACCACATTGATCCCAGTAAACAGAGACAACGTTCGTCGCGGTGCTCGTTTGGGACAGTCCGCCTTGTTGATATTCCAGAGGAGCTGAAGGCCCGAGCTGTGGACAGCTTGCTCTTAGCCCCACGGTCTTTAGGAGCCCATGTAAGTCCTCCTCTCTACTACCAGTAAATGTACTGGATCAGCTGTATGAACTGTACTGTATCACCTATATATACTATATATATATATATATATATATATATATATATATAATATATATATATATATATATATATATATATATATATATATATATATATATATATATATATTCAGACCGTGACGGTCGGGCTGTTGTTGTTGTGAGCTGCTAACGCTTAGCTCCTGGCTAACTTCCCCGGTCACCATTCAGTGCGTTTACCGCTAAACGTTGAAAAAATAAAAGTCATCGCATTGACTGAGGTTTAATTGCAATTCTTTGAGTTCAATGGCTTGTTTGGAAGGATGTGTGAGTCAATTTCTTAGAGTTGTGCTCTGCTTTGTTGTACCCTAGTGGGCTAATTTAACGGGGTCGTTGTGGCCTTGTTATGCTAGGCTAACGAGACGCGCTATGCTAACGTTATGCTATGCTAACGGGGCAAGTGGACGAGACACTATGCTAGGCCAACATGGTTCGTAGACGAGATGTTGGGCTAGCCTAAAATTGTAAATGGACGAGACGTAGTGGATGATATGTTATGTTAGGCAAAGAGGGAAAGTGGATGAGATGTTATGCTAGGCTAACGGGGAGAGTGGATTAGATTTATGCTAGTCTAAGAGGGCAAGGGGATGAGATGTTATGCTAGGCTAAGAATGCAAGTGGATGAGATGTTATGCTAGGCTAAGAGGGCAAGTGGATAAGACGTTTGGGTCGATCTCGACTCTATCCAACAATATGCATCCGGAGGATTTGCTTAACCTAGTAAAATACGGTAATTTCAGACAGATTTTGGTTTTATTCTTCGCTGGTGTGTTCGGGGAAATAATAAGGACAAGAGTTAGTGAATCTATTACCTTGAATTTCTACCTAATTCTTGTTCTATTTATTTGTGTTTCAGAAAATATGATTCATAGGCAACAACAATGACGTCCAGATTTGGTAAAACCTACAGTCGGAAGGGAGGGGAGGGCACGTCCAAATTTGATGAGGTACTGTCCAACAAGAGAGCCACCCTCAGCACCAAATGGGGCGAGACCACCTACAAAGCCAAAGTGAGCTCCAAGCGCGTCGCCCCAGCCAGCAGTGCTGCAAAAAGTGACGCTCTGCGGGACGGCTACAAGCGGCCCCGCATGACGGATGACAAATCAGAGGATCCATATGGCTTCGACAGCGACGACGAGTCCAAACCGGTGTCATCCCGGTCAGGGAGTAAGCCGTCCCCGGCCAAGCCCACATCCGCTGAGCCTCCTCAGGCCGAGAGGCCCGGCTTCTCGCTGGATACCTCCAGCAGGTCCCCCACCGCCCTCCAGGGCTGGTCCCTGTCCTCTACGCTCAGTAGGGGGACCTCAGCTGCATTGAGCAGTGACCGGAGCCAGCCCAGGGTCTTGGAGAACACTGCGGTCTTCTTCAATACCACCACCACCGCCTCCACTACAGGTAAAATGATGGAGACAGGGAGAGCATAGTGGCTAAGGTTTAATCCCAGTGTTTCCCCTTGGATGGAGCAACAAATGTGAACGTTGTTGTCGTTCACATTTGGTAAATCTCTCTCTGACGTCACTCAGGTAGAAATCTTGTTCTGGGACGAGGTAATGCTTTTATGAAGTTATGTTTAGTCGAGTTATGTCATAACATTGTAATGAACTTCTAGGGTGGGGATATGATTGGTATTGCGAGTGTTTTGAGGCCAATCTAATCCCAATCGGAAAAACCAGCTACCTTTTACAACATATTCACACCACATATTGTAATTTAGCTCAAAGTAAGGTGATGATATAAGCGGAATGTGAAAATAGGGTTGGGTTTGATTGATTATTAATTGTTTTGAGGTAAATCCATTACACTCAATAGCTGCTTTCACACATGCGCGTAATTCCTGCCATTCTCCTGATAGGCCGTATGCGTGAACAACATATCCTGACATTGGTATCCTGAAATTCCCCTGAAAAAAAAGACTACCCCTGAGGTAGTTTTCTCTCTGTAGGAAATGTAAAATACCTTTTAGAGTAGAAAGTTGGTATTTCTCGCACCCCTATTGTGTGTGTTGGTGACGGTTCTGCATGTCGTTGAGTGGCCTCCTAAATGACAACAGCCTTTTGTTCGCTGAATGGTTAAAAAATATTTAAACATTGGCACTGCTTTTAAGGAGTCATTTGCTGTGAACGCTAAAAGATAAGTCTTTTCATTTTATTATTATTATAATCATTATTAATGACAATAGTTGGCTAAACATTAATGGGTCCCATCCTTCTACACTCTCTTTCTCCGGTAATGCATTCACGACGACTTTCTTCTTTGTTATTTCTTCTATTTATCTCTAACTCATGCTCCAATCTGTCATCGATTGATGCTTAGGGTGTTGTAGATGCAACGAAATGTATGATGCGTCGTTGCACCAACATTTAATACCTGAATAAGTCCTGTGTCTAGCAGTGTAGACCTGCCCAGGAGACTGTTGAGCATTAGCACTCCTCTCTATAGAGCCATAGATTGGTAGACTTTTACACAATAGGTAAATTACAATATACCCTCGACCAAACGATAGCCGAACCAAAATGCAATTAAACCGTAGACTTCCTGCATTTCAGAATGTTCCCACGGGATTGTTTAGAAGTGTTTCCCATTAGCTCTACAACAGTAAAAGGCATGTAAGAAGAGCGTAGCCAATGGCGCTCTGGTCTCATAGACGGTATATATGTTTACGCTTTTAACAGCTGTTTTTTTTAACTAGTTCATGAAGAGTGGTTTTACAAGGGCCCAAAGTTCAGAAGCAAAGCATACAATGCATTGTAAGAGGAACTGGAAGACAGGTTTCCCACGTTTCAACTGGGATGCCTGTACTCTCCGCAGTTCATCGCCATTTCAATGATTCTCTATGCCAGGCCAGTATTCAGCCACACTTCTTTTGTCATGTAGTAGACTAAAAATCTATTATTATTTTGCTGAGAGTTTCCATGCGGCTTGATGACACGCGTGCCTGCCCAGTCTAGCAGTGGGGTTGGGGCACCAGCAATCTTTTGAATGAATTTGATCGGAGAAGCCAAAGAGTGAAACAAAGCGATGGAACCAGCATTTTAATATTTCAGAAAAGGAAACTCGGCCATGGAAATAAGTTGACTGAAGAGTTGATGGTGAAAGGTGCTCCTTCTTTTTCAATATGGGCCTCATAGTTTGAAAAACCAACAATGTTGCTAAAATAGACCTTTCTAAAGTTGGCACCTCACTCCTGCACTCGTACATTTTCCCTACAATCTTACATTTTCCCTACATTCATACTTTTTCTCAGCAATTTGTGAATTTCTAACTCTTTTTCTCCTCAGACCAAATAGATTGTAGAGGACAAAATAACCTTGGTTGGCTCACCATTGGGTGGCTCTTTCCTACTCTTATTTGAATAAAAAGGCGATGGTTGCAAAGGTTACCTATCTCATGGTTACAAACTAAGAATCAGATCAATGATTCTGCTATCATTTGACAATTGCTGTCCAGTATGAGGAGGCCTTTAATCCCCCCCGACCGAGTCCAGGAGACCACACAAGGCTCTACCTGCTAAAGAGAATGTGTTGGTTATTTATGCGAGTACACATTAATGGAACAGGCAGCAATGTTTTTCCTTTTATGGCAATCCGTACCTTACAATGCCTTTTTATGGATTCATCACCAGATAAATAGCACTAATTGGAAGTAGGTCTACTCTCATACTTTTAACTAAATTAAACCACGTTAGAAATGAAAAGGAAGATGGTGTCAATCAGTTGATGAAAACGTGAAACGTGACACTGCATCATTGGTCCGCCTACCACTTTACGCATTATGAATGAACTTTCTTCTTTCTTTGACTCGTTAACTCAAAACCCAGCGAATATTCAAAGCTTAAAATGATTTTATTTGGGCAAACCCGAATACAAGCTTAACATCTATTGATTGAATATAATCAATATATTGAGTGCCCCTGATTGTTTTCAGGTGGCAGGTGTGACCAGCTACTAATACTGTCCACTTCTGATTCTGAATAGTTGTGTATGATCCACACATATGAACTAGGGCTGCACGATTATTGCCAAAATGATTATCATGATTATTTTGTTCAATATTGATATCAAGATTATTTACCAAGATTATTCATTGAAAAATAAAATCTTTCCGAATTTCTACCATCCCCTAGTGGTAGGAGCCACACACTGCTCAGTGGAAAATTGCCGCAAGGCCACGCTTTTTCAGGCTTCGCGCGCCGCTGTGTGCTCGTGGGACGCCAATATCGTCATCGCGATAAAAATTCGATATATTGTGCAGCCCTAATATGAACCGCATAAAGAAGGTCTAGGTCTAAATACACAGCATCCAGATTATTATTATGAATCACAGTAGGTGAGATAATGCTGCCAATTTTAAACTCTAGCGTTTAGGGATATCACAAATTTCTACTTAAAGTTGCAATGTAGAAATCTGTTAAAACACCGAAGTCAACTGAAATGCACCAAGAATGAAGACGGATCTAGTGGGAATCTTCTGTCGTGTTTGCGTGTCCGCCGTCCCCAGTGCCATTAGGGCCTCTCTCACTTGTTATGTAAGGAGGTAAAGGTACCGGAACTTATGGATAAGGCCCAAAATACACATCCCACGGACGGTGCTTGTCAAAACAGCTGTTACTATTATTTTCTAACTACAACCCCCACACCGGCGGCAGGTATGCGCGTGTTTTTGCGCAGGCATGCAAACTCGGTGATAAGTTTGCATGCCCTGGTTTTCGTTTTGACGCTGCAGCGCGACGCATCCTTTTGGTGCTAGGGGCGGGACTTGACGAGCATTACAGACGCGCCGTGGTGCTGCGGTGGCAGTATAACACACAACGCACTTTAAAAAAAAAGATATTTAGAGTCCCGTTGTTATGAAGTAAGACAAGCCTTTACCACGATGCCTTCCTCCTAAACGTTTTAAATATCTTGTCTAAATATCTTTCTATTGGGCAGCAAAAATATATAATTACATTCTCCTATTATGAATACAATTATTTTATGATCCAAATGTTTTATAGGGCTCTGAATGTTGGTTTAGATATATTGCAATTACATGTACTTTCCTTGACCACAGATAATTTCCTCTTCATTTTTAATAACCAAACCAAAAGGTAATTTTGTGATGAAAGAATCACAGAATTAAACTTTTTAACAATTGTTTCTGTTTTTTTTTTTGGTTTCATTACCCCAACATATTTCAAGGGGGCAAGATTTCTCTCAAAGCCCTTTCTAAAGCTGTCTTTCTCTGACAATCTATTTTCCTTGTTTTGGGGTTGACCAAAAGCTAAGATGGTGCGGAATAAAGAGAACTTGCTTGTGTGCTTCAGGATAAAGCATCTTATTTATAGAGAGGTATTATGTTGAAAAGAAAAACATGCATTCAGTGTGTGAAGTGCACTCATCATCCAATCTTTTGCAAAAATGGCTCTTTTATTTTCATTTTGTACATTTTATATTCTAATGATGGAGGTACCACACGACACGCGCACACACACAGCCTTGACCATAATATGTTGCTCTCTGTCTCTTTGTTGTTTGCCTGCAGGCAACAAGTCCAAGCACAGCTCCTCTCCTGCCTCGTCTGAGAAGCAGCACAGCTACTCTTGGTACCGGAACGCCTCAGAGAGCGACAAAAAGCCCATGGCGTTGACCACCACGCTGAAGACGGAGTCCAAGGGGGACTCCTCCTCTTCCCACGACGCCTGGGACGCCATCATGGGTCTCCCCTCTCCTTCGCAAAGCCAAGCCCCCCGCAACCCCCCTTCAACGCAGTGGGCCTCCAGTGTTAGCGCCACTAGTGGATATGCACTAGGGCGCAGCGGGGCGTTGGGCCTGGGCCTGGCGGCGGGCCAGACCAGGGAGCAGAAAAAGGTCCCTTCTCCCCCGCGACCACAGAGCCCCGGTGAGAGCGAGGATTTCGGGAGCGATTGGGACATCCCGGTCGAGCCATCGTTGGACCAATCCCAGACCTCCTCTTCCTCGCTTCTCCGAAGCACCAATTGTCGGACGTACAGGAGACCAAACAAGCAGGGTGCCGGGAAGTCATCAGACCCTGGCGGTGTGCCTGCTGCTGGCCCCCCCAAGAACCCGTCTGACATCAGTAATAAGCCGAGCGGCAGTGGGAGGGGCCGGTCCAGGGACTTCACCGTGCTCCACCCTTCCTGCCTGTCGGTGTGCAACGTCACCATTCAGGAGCGAGGGGTGGAGGACTTTACCAGTGGCGGGCCGCCTTCTAGTGGTGGTGTCGCTGGTGGTGGGGTTGCTGGTGGTGGTAGTAGCGGTGTAAGTGGTCTTGGCCTCGCTACCTCAGGCAGTGCTGTTGAACTCGCCGAGGCAGGATGGCAGCGTAAGAAGAGTGAAGCGGAGGTGACCAAACCCAGGTACAGCAAACACGAGCATGTTACACAAGCACATAGCAGGATCTTTGTTTTTGGTTTGAACAGTTGGTTGATTGCAAGTTTAATCTAAAATGACCATAGCTAAGCTCTGTTGTAAAAGGTCAAAAACATGACCAAGGGAAGATCTTATAGGACAATGTCTCATCTGGGATCCAGCAGTCCTGCAGATGTTATAGCAGAACATTCCAGAGTAGACGGTAATCAGCCTAGGCCAGAAGAACAATCAATGAAAGAGGGGGCGTTACGTCTTGTGGTTTAGTTTAAATACTGAAATAAACTAAATTGTGTGAAACAAGAAGGAGCTTGGGTATTTTTACAGTGTCACTGTGTGGATATGGTGTCGGACACGATATTTCAGCTTGTCTTCCCAAATGCTCCTTGATAAGTTTACTAGTGTTTTGGACCGTTAACAACATAATGGCTGGAAGGGATACGCCCGTTCACCCAGATTTGATTTAGTCTGGGTTCAGACTTTAAGGCCCCGTCCACACGGAGCCGATTTTTTTGGTGAAACTGCCAAAAGTCTGGTGCGTTTCGGCAGACCGTCGAGACGGAGCCTGCGAATCCGGTGCCCGAAACCGCACTTTTCTGAAACCACCCTCACAGGTGGTTTCAAATCTATCCGGACCTATGCGGTTTCTTGTAAGGATTCGTGTGCACGCCCGAAACACAAACAATGACGTCATTAGCCCCCCACCAGCTGGGGGACGTCAGAGTTGCGTTGCATTTTTTATTTATTATTTTATTTGTATTCTTTTTGTAGCTTTTAAATAAAGCCCCTTGATGAATGTAATTACTAACTGTACATGAAAAAGTATTTCTGCTCAATTTTAAAGGTTGAATCCCCTCGTGACTGAATTTTTGTATACAGCGTGCAGGCTGTAAGTGAGCATGCTTGCTGCGCAGGCTTGCTGCGCAGGCTTGATGCGCAGGCTTGATGCGCTCCACTTTTTTCTGTAGAGAACCAGCGCCTTGAATATTTACTACAGCGTTTCTACAGCTCGATGCGGTTTCGCAATGACTCCGTCTCTACAGAGATATTCCTGAACCGCATAAAACAAAACCAGATTTTTATTGCCCGTTTCGGCTCCGTGTGGACGGGGTCTAAATCACCATATCACATCTCTCCAAACCTCTCCATCTGCAAACTGTTTGGTCAAATATTATCTTCTGGTGATCTCCTTGTGGAGGATCTTCTTCTGGTGATCTCCTTCTTGGTCTATTTCTTGATTTAGTTTGTGCTCGACAACGATCTGCTGTCATTGTTTCTTTCAAGGCAGTCGTCGCCTTTGCCTTCACCTTATCTTATTTTGAAGTGTCCCATCAGATTCCTCGCAGCCGAAATGGTGCAAGGTATTGGGTCCTGTTTCAGAGCTGTATTTATTCCCGGCTGTAGCATATGTCCTCCACACTAGCCTCCTTGATTGTTGCCCTTTTGCTCCAGGCCTTTCGCAGCGTCTCGGTGCACAGCTTCATGTTGTGTGTTCTTCATGGTCGTGAACAAGGGCTACTCACCTGTCACTAGAATGGCGGAGGTGTGTGCTGTTCTCAAGGCTGAGGTGCGATGTGGACACCTGTATGGCTCGGCTCCATTCATCTGGTTTATAATACCTGAGATTTATTTTGATTAGTGACGGGTGACCACCATGTTGACCAAGGTCCAAAGCTGTGAAACTCAGAGTAGGGCTGCTCGATTATGGAAAAAATCATAATCCCTTCCCGATTATCTTGGTCAATATTGAAATCACGATTATTCAAATGATTATTTTTGAGTTTGAAAACATTATGCATTTATTCATCACTGTCTCTCCCAAAAACCACTTTAACTTTTAAATTTTGCCTTAATAAAAATACACAAATTGTCATAAAGAAAAATGTTTAAATCAAAAAAAATATGTATCCAGCTGTACTGCACTTTCTATAAAACATTTAATGAGAAAAATAAATAAATAAAAATTGATTATTAGGGTGCCAAGCACAAAGTGCGATGGAAACTTATCTTAATTGTTCGTTTTATTAGGGTGCCAAGCACAAAGTTCAAAGGCAACCTATTGTAATTGTTTTTATTATTGGGGTGCCAAGCACAAAGTGCGAAGTAATTGTTAGTTTTATTATTATTATTATTATTATTATTATTCCGCAACGTTTCACTCACAGACTTATCCGCTTGCGCACTTTTTATGAAATTTACAACTGTAGAGGCTGACTCAAGATTAACAGAGAGCAAATATTGCACTGATTGGCCCAAAGGTGGCGCTATAGCAACAGTCCAAAAATGCAAACTTTGAACAAACGTATCATGTTGTTTGATGCGTAGAGTAATATAACTTTTTTCACACATGCATGTCCTCAAGTTGAACAAATATGCCTCAATGTATATGCCTATGACTTTATTTGGATGGATTTGCGACTATCTTGAACTTTGTTAAAAACACTAAATTCCCTAAGGATCCTAGGTATTTTCACTTAGACAAAGGTCCTTTAGCACATAACAGCTTAGGACCAATGTCTTCAATCTGACATAAAGGGAAGTCTGTACAATAAAAATTAAAGCACCCAGGAGCCATTGACTTCTAAAAAAGGTGTTTAAAATGCGTTGAGATTTATATCAACATTAAAATGGACTCCTATAATCTTGAGTCCAATTGAAAAGTCGTTCAGAACCAAAATCTGAACAAGGTAGACTCAACATATTTCCAATTAGGGGGTGGCATCTTAATGGGCGTGGCCCTGTTTGATTTGAGTGGGATGTTTGATTAGTAGGGATGTGAAAAAGTCAAATTTTTCATGGTCGAATAATCAGTAGGTGGTATGAACGAATAATCGAATATTCGATTGTTGGCGGGGGGGGGTGCGAGCGCGAGCGAGAGCGAAATAACGACGTGGACCTGTTCGCATTGGGTGCTTTTGTAAATTGTAAGGTAATAATGTAATAAACCAACCTTCATTTTAAGGCTACTCTGCGTATGGGGAACGGCGGCCCTAATCGGCAAGAAATCACTTCATATATTAAACGCTAAAAAAACTAACTTTAACAGTGAAAAATCGAATTTATTCTGGTATTAATCCTGATGAATAAATGTAAATACTGTAATCAGAAATACTTCAATCAGGCTAACATAACAATAATGTAGAACAGAACACCCGACATCAAAACGGCCAAATATACGAAAAATAAAACAGAACACACAATCAAGCGCTTTTTTCGTTGACACAAGTTGTAAAACTGCAAAGTCAACTCAAAACATGAACAAGCATAGGCCTACCACCTAAAACATAGGCGCTAGTGCAAACAAATAAATAGCCTTTAGGCCACATGCAGGAACGAAAATAATCGCAATGGAATTATTTAGTAGCCGAACAACATTTTGAGAAAGCAGCTAGGTGCGGGCTTGTGGAACGGAGAGAGAGAAGAGAGCCAAAAGGCAGTCTCATCAACCCAAGTTTTTATTAAGGAACAACAGCATGTCCACATGTGCTGGGAGGAGACGAGTGCGGAGCCTATTGACTAAAACACCTGCAGCGGAAAAAACCCGCTCAGCAGGGACAGACGTGGCAGGGATGGAGAGGTACGCCTTCGCAACACGCGAGAGCTCGGGGTATCTGTTTTGATTCCTTTTCCACCACTCCAGAGGGGCTTGAATGCACTGGTCCTGTGAGTATCTCTCCAGCTCCATCTTTTGGTCCGGTGCATTCAAAAAGTATTCTTCCCCGAAAAAGTCTGCCATCGCTGTCCGGTCGGCGTCTGCCCTACGTTGTTGCTTGTCGGGTGGGGGCGCAGGCTGTGGTGATGATGGTGCTGTGCTAGCCTGAGCATTTTCTTCGAAATTTAAAAGGACAACAGCAATTCTGTCTTTGACGGCATCTTTCACCTGTCCGATGACAAGAGAAAGGGAAGATATATATATATTATTTTTTTTATATAGCCTATTTAAATATAGGCCTATAGGCTATATATGTTTTTTTTTTTTTTAATATACAGGCCTATTGTTGATCACAAACGGCAGCCTTTGCTATATAAGATAAAGCTTGTATGGTAATCTTGTGGCATTTAGACTTTAATCAAGTTATGCAAATCGTTAGATTTCTCCTACAGGAATAACATAGGCCCTATGCTAACCTAATATTGGGCCAAAATAGAAACACACAAACCTCTTCAGTAGTGAATCGCATGTGCTTGTGTCGCGGATCCAGGTAAGAGGCAACGAGTGCTACCCTCTGCGCTGTCTCTGTGTCCTCAGGGGCCATGCGCCTTCTTAATGACTCCGACACTGTGCGCTTGAACTCTGTCACTTTGCGTGGCTCATCTGCAGATTGAAGCAGGTGCTTTGAGAGCAGTTTTGCGGTGACTGGATAAACCATGGAGATGGACACGTCTGATTCTCCGCAGAGCGCCGTTGTTGCAATCTTCAGTGATTTCAGCACCGGGATCAGCGCTTCCATAATGTGCCAGCTCTCATCTGTTGGCTCTAGTGTGCGTGCATCTGACAGTTTGGTGAACCTTCTGTCTGACAGCACTGCCGCAATGGCCCACCTCTGTTCATGGAGTCGTTCGAACATGTCATAAATCGAATTCCACCTGGTGCGGCAGTACTGTATCAGACGATGCTGAGGCAGATTCTGCTGGTCTTGCTTGGTTCTCAGGGCCTGACTTGACACAGCGCTGTGGTGGAAGTGGGATACGACTCTGCTGGCGGCTGCAACAACATGGCTTACGGCATTGACTTTGAACCCATCATTATTGCCAGCTGTAATGTGTGGGCAAAGCACAAGCTTGAGTCCCACTCCAGTAGCTGTGTGTTGGCTAGTAAGATGTTACTTGCGTTATCGTGAACACACGCAATTATTTTCCCCTCCAAGCCCCACTCTTCGACTGCTGTTCTCAGCCCCTCAGCTAGATTTTCTGCTGTGTGTCTCTCTGGCATCGACCGTGTTTGTAAGACAGCGCTCTTCATTTCCCAATTTTCATCAATGAAATGACACGTTGTTGTAACGTATGATTCCACTGCGAGTGAGGTCCAGGCGTCCGTGGTAATAGCTACTCGGTCCGTTTTGGCTAACGCATTGCGAACGGACTCTGAGCATTCAGCATGCATCTTTTCGAGACGCGAGGTGATGGTTTTTCGACACGGAACCGTGTACTCTGGCTCTATGTATGCCATTAATTCTCGAAACCCCCTCCCCTCTATTGTACTAATAGGCAGCATATCTTTAGCCACCATGTTGGCAATTAGGACAGAAGTTTTTTCGCTGCGGCTTCTGTCACACTTGCGAGCGTGAATAAATGTTGCCATGCTTGATTGGGTGGGTCCCTCATATTCGTTTACCTTGATAGTTGGATGCAACTTGAGATGCGATAGCATCGTTGACGTGGAGCCATGGTAGGATAATTTTGTTCCACATATCCCACACTGGACACGATTTTGTTCTATTTTCTTGAAGTGTGCCCAGGCGGAGCTTTGGCGGGACTTCGACATTGTTAGCCTCACAACAGAATGGCCTACACTCTGTAAACGTAATTACACAATGCGCTGTTGAATGACGTCAGACGCTCTCCCCGTTCCACACTCTCCACACTCTTCCACACTTAATAATAATAAAAAAAACTAATAGCAGGGCTGCCAACTTTTGGATTTTCGCTGGCGTGAGATTCTGTATAATCTTGTAATGCATACGTTATAGCAGGGTCCGCGGGACGGACGGACGCGGACGCGTGTTTTTTTTTTTTTTTTTTTTTGAAAAAATGTTAACGGTCCAAATGTTAAAAGTCGGTTTTGACCCTCGGGAACGAATAATCGAATAATCGAATATTCTGACACATCCCTATTGATAAGTGGATGTTGGGGACCAAAGGTCCAACTGCTCATGTAAAATGAAGTTCATTGACAAAACAACATGGCCGCCAGAGGCTCAAAATCGTCCAAAATTAACTTGATGCCAAAAGACAAGGTTAACTTAAGAGGAACTGAACTAAAATTTGAAGTTTAGTTGGGGCAAAAAAGTATTTAGTCAGCCACCAATTGTGCAAGTTCTACCACTTAAAAAGATGAGAGGCCTGTAATTTTCATCATAGGTAAACCTCGGCTATGAGACAAAATGAAAAAAAAATCTAGAAAATCACTGTCTGATTTTTAAAGAATTTATTTGCAAATTATGGTGGAAAATAAGTATTTGGTCAATAACAAAAGGTCATCTCAATACTTTATTACATACCCTTTGTTGGCAATGACAGAGGTCAAACGTTTTCTGTAAGTCTTTACAAGGTTTTCACACACTGCTGCTGGTATTTTGGCCCATTCCTCCATGCAGATCTCATCTAGAGCAGTGATGTTTTTGGGCCTTCGCTGGGCAACACAGACTTTCAACTCCCTCCAAAGATTTTCGATGGGGTTGAGATCTGGAGACTGGCTAGGCCACTCCAGGACCTTGAAATGCGAAGCCACTCCTTCTTTGCCCGGCCGGTGTGTTTGGGGTCATGCTGAAAGACCAGCCACGTTTCATCTTCAGTGCCCTTGCTGATGGAAGGAGGTTTTCACTCAAAATCTCACGATACATGGCCCCATTCATTCTTTCCGTCACACGGATCAGACGTCCTGGTCCCTTGGCAGAAAAACAGCCCCAAAGCATGATGTTTCCACCCCCATGCTTCACTGTAGGTATGGTGTTCTTTGGATGCAACTCGGCATTCTTTCTCCTCCAAACACGACGAGTTGAGTTTTTACCAAAATTTTTGGTTTCATCTGACCATATGACATTCTCCCAATCCTGTTCTGGATCATCCAAATGCTCTCTAGCAAACTTCAAACGGGTCCGGACATGCACTGGCTTTAGCAGGAGGACACGTCTGGCACTGCAGGATTTGAGTCCCTGGCGGCGTAGTGTGTTAGTGATGGTAGCCTTTGTTACTTTGGTCCCAGCTCTCTGGAGGTCATTCTCTAGGTCCCCCCGTGTGGATCTGGGATTTTTGTTCACCGTTCTTGTCATCATTTTGACCCCACAGGGTGAGATCTTGCGTGGAGCCCCAGATCGAGGGAGATTATCAGTGGTCTTGTATGTCTTCCATTTGCTCATAATTGCTCCCACAGTTGATTCCTTCACACCAAGCTGCTTACCTATTGCAGATTCAGACTTCCCAGCCTGGTGCAGGTCTACAATTGTGTTTCTGGTGTCCTTTTGACAGAGTGTGACTGTTAGAGGTTGTGGACAGGTGTCTTTTATACTGATAAGGAGTTCAAACAGGTGCCATTAATACAGGTAATGAGTGGAGGACAGAGGAGCCTCTTAAAGAAAAAGTTACAGGTCTGTGACAGCCAGAAATGTTGCTGGTTTGTAGGTGACCAAATACTTATTTTCCACCATAATTTGCAAATAAATTCTTAAAAAATCAGACAATGTGATTTTCTGGATTTTTTTTTTTCATTTTGTCTCTCATAGCATAGGTTTACCTATGATGAAAATTACAGGCCTCTCTCGTCTTTTTTAAGTGGGAGAACTTGCACAATTGGTGGCTGACTAAATACTTTTTTTCCCCACTGTACATTCCCCTCCAATAGTATTTGAACAGTGAGGCCAATTCCTTTTATATTTGCTGTAGACTGGAATCACTTTGGTTGGACACCAAAATATGAATATGAGACAAGAGGTACACATTTCAGCTTTTATTTCGAGGTATTTATACTTCTGGATCCGATAAATAACTTGGAAGATAGCATTATTTTTAAAGGAACACCACATTTTTAGGTGAGCGAAAGTATTGTAATAAATAAGACTAAATGTCTTGTTGCAAATCCTTTGCGTGCAATAACTGCATCAAGCCTGTGACTAGGGATGGGTATTGATACGATTTTTGCGATTCCGATTCTGTTTTCGATTCTGCTAAACGATTCGGTTCTTTATCAATTCTCTTATCGATTCTCATTTGGAAAAAAGGAGAACAAACAGGTCAATTAGAATCAACTTTAGTTCAGTTAGAAGTAACATGATGACTTTACAAACTGTCTTGAGGTATAATAAAATAAATATTCTTGTATGTAGAAATTAACAACATACAATACAAGATAAGTTATTCTGTGGCAAATACAAGAATGGCCAGTAACATCCAGTAACATTTTTCTAATAGCCAGTGACGAATTCAGTCAAACTCAATGGAACTGTGCATTATTACAGCTATACGTATTAACAATTCTTCTGCAGGAAAATGAGCATGTCTGCTTTTTCAGGCAGAATGCGTGATCTCTCGGGACATGCTAACGTTGCTGCTGCTGCTGCTGCTGGGTTGAGATTCACTCCGGAGCGTATCGAAAACGCGACATTCATTCAAAGTTATCGCATTGCTGGTGTGCGCAAATGTTTCTGCATATTGGTAAGTATTTCCTCCCGTTGATGAAATATCCACTTTGCAAATATTGCAAGTTACCCTGTTGTCCCCCTTTCTCGTGAAATGTAACCACACTTTCGAGCGTTTGTACCGCTTGGGTGTCATGTTGCCGGCTGCACTGCACTGGACGTCGCTACGCACGTTGCGTACCTATCTTGCGTAAGCTACGCAACGTGCGTGGTGACGTCATTCGCGCCCGCTCGGAATCGATAAGGGAATCGTTTGCAAAACTGGCAAACGATTCCAAGGAATCAAAACAGTCAGGAACCGGTTCTCAACAAGAACCGGTTTTCGATACCCATCCCTACCTGTGACCCATTGACGTCACCAAACTTGTGCATTCTTCTTTTGTGATGCTTTTCCAGGCTTTCACCGCAGCCCCTTTTAGTTGTTTGTTTTGGGGGTTACTCCCTTCAGTCTCCTCTTTAGCAGGTAAAATGCATGCTCTATAGGGTTTAAGTCTGGAGATTGACTTGGCCGGCTAAAACCTTAAACTTCTTGCCCCTGATGAACTCCTTTGTTGCGTTTGCAGTGTGTTTTGGATAGGGGTGCAACGGATCACAAAAGTCACGGTTCGGATTGTGTCTCGGTTTTTGAGTCACTGGTCGGATCATTTTCGGATCAACAACAACAATAAAGATAACAAGACAAATGTGACTTTAAATAAAATCTTCAAATGTGTAAAAACAAAATAAAGTGAAAAATTACGTTATAATCCTGCTTCTTCCAGTCAATATTTAATGCTTTTATTTAATGCTGTCGCGGTAACCGCAAAAATGAAATATCGCGATATTAAGAATCCCACCGCGCTGCATTCTGGGCCACCGCCATCACCGCATGTGACCTGATCTCACCACGATGGCGGTTGCACTGGTATCAAAACAAAATATTACATCGCCTCTTTGGGAGCATTTCGGCTTTGAGCCAAATGAAATGGGGGAGCCAGCCAATTTAAATGAGGCAATCTGTAAAATCTGCGGCAAAACGGTTCAAGTAAAACGAGGAAACTGCGAATTTAAGGGCTCACCTAGCAAGCTACCATCCACCTACTGCGGCGAGGCTGCCGCCGCCTCCTGCCACACAGAGTCGCAGAGCAGCTCATGCCGGAGCCAGCCGACAGCTTGGAGTCAGCGAAGCCTTTGCTCGAGTCGGCAAGTACAGCAGAGACAGTGACGGACATAAACGCCTAACAGGCGCTGTTACGCGGTATCTGGTTGAGGAGATGGTGCCGTTTGCCACCGTGGAGAAACCTGCATTCAAGTCGCTGCTCCAGAAATTTGACAAGCAATATGAGTTGCCAGGGAAAACCTACTTCTCAGAAACTGCGGTGCCGAAAATGTACAATACAGTTAGAGCATCGGTTCAGAGTGAGCTCAAAAGTGTGGACTTTTTCTCTGCCACCACTGACATGTGGTCAAGTGTGAATATGACTCCTTACATGAGTCTAACTGTACATTACCTGAGCACAGACTGGACTCTTAAATCACGCTGCCTCGAAACAGTGTTTATGCCCCAGAATCACACATCCGACAACATCGCAGAGGCTCTACGCAGCGCGTTTGATGAGTGGTCCCTGGATGAGAAGAAGCTGGCGTGCATAACGACGGATAACGGGGCAAACATCGCCCCAGCAGTGAGAAAATTGAGCTGGACGTGGCTGAACTGCTTCGGACATAATTTACACCTGGCAGTGACAAACGCAATGGGAAGCGTTAAAGATCGCACATGTTGGTTTTCCTTGCGCGTAATCATCGTCCTTTTTGTGTGTGTGAATGTGAAATTGTAGTGCCTGGTAGTTGGTACATCTCATTTTATATACTTAATTTTGAAAAACAAAACAAGCAGGCACTTGTTTTTTATTTCAGTAAGGTACTGCAACAAAATTTGCATTTAAGAGTTCAGCCTTCTCCTGAATTTTGTTTTTAAGTTCAATCAGTAGGAGAAACGACGTGCATATCGCACAGATCTCGCATGTGCCGTTATTGCCCTTTGATCTGCATTCAATAAAATAAAATGTGTTATAAAATTGCCATGTCTTTTTTTTATAACCGTTTTTAAATGTGTAGGCGCCATGTTGCAGAGGAAATATTGCAATGAGTAATTAACAAACGAATTTGCTAGATAGATTAAAAAAAAAAAAAAATTGTGCAATAATATCGCACACCGCGATATTGGGCCGCCCTGACTCACCGCAGGGGGAATTCCTCAACCGTGACAGCCCTAATCTGAGGCATTATTCCTTCTTTTTAACATGGATAGTAAATAATCCCTAACCCTGGATTTATAATTCAGGATGTCTGCATTGCCTGGGGAGAGTTTAGAGTCTACACTCTCCCCAGGCAATGCAGACATCCTTTTCGCTCGGTTCTAGCCCTACTGTTGATAGGGAGAACCGAGCAAAAAGACTACAACCAAACGTTAACATGTCCGGTTTCAGTTTCAATGGAATTTACGGCTAAATAAAAGACAACAGAAATTGTATTTCCCTACGATACTTGATGATGTTAATACCCAAATTGCCCTTTAAACATGCGCTGATCACGTGAACGCACAATTTTTTTTTTTTTTTTATCAGGCGATCCGCGGATCACTTGCGTCCCGAACCATGATGGTTGATCCGTACGCATCACGTGAAACCTGTGAACCGTTGCACCACTAGTTTTGGATCATTATCTTGTTGCATAATGAATGATATCGGTTGCATTTTCTTTAAATGCGCAGACAAAATGTTCCTGAGTTAATTTTGCTGTTGCCATCCTGTGTGACATCATCAATGAAGATTAATGAGCCCGTCCCAGAAGAAGCCATGCAAGCCCAAGCCATGATATTGCCTCCACCGTGTTTCACAGATGAGCTTGTATGTTTGGGGTCATGAGCAGATCCTTGATTTCTCCAGACCTTAGCCTTTCCATCATTTTGGTAAAGGTTAATCTTTGTCTCATCGGTCCATAAAACGTTGTCCGAGAACTTTTGAGGCTTGTCTCTGTACTTTTTTGGCAAAAATCCAGCCTGGCCGCCTTATTCTTTTTGCTAATGAGTGGTTTGCATCTTCTGGTGTAGCCTCTGTACTTTTGTTCATGAAGTCTTCTGCGAACAGTAGATAATGATACCTTCACTCCTGCCCTCTGGAGGTTGTTGCTGATGTCAACAACAGTTGTTTTAGGGTCTTTCTTTACAGCTCTCACAATGTTTGTCGTCAACTGCTGTTGTTTTCCTTGGTCTACCCGTTCAACGTCTGTTACTTAGTACAATTGTGGTTTCTATCTTCTTCAGGACATTCCAAATGGTTGTACTGGCTATTGCCAATATGTGCAATGGCTCTGATGGATTTTCCATCTTCTCTCAGCTTCACAATTGCTTCTTTCTCACCCATAGACAGCTCTCTGGTTTTCATGTTGGTTTCATTATCTCTAACTATAATAATTGAAGTCTGCACAGGCAAAACCCAAATCTGAAGCATAGACATTCAGCGCTATTTATTGTTTGAATGATCAATGTAATAGGACACACCTGGGCAACAAAACACACCTGTCAGTCACATGTTCCAATATTTTTGCCCCCCTAAAAATGTGGCGTTCCTTTACAAATAATGCTATCTTCTAAGTTTTTTTATCGGATCCAGATGTAAATACCTGGAAATAAAAGCTGAAATCTGTATCTCTTGTCTCACATTCATCTTTTGGTGTCAAACCCAAATGTTTCCAGTCTACAGCAAATATAAAGGAATTGGCCTCACTGTTCCAATACTATTGGAGGGGACTGTAACAGATGTATTGTCTGCCTTCTCATTGGTACAATAACTAAAAAGAGCTGAATTTGCTAAAAGGGATTAAATCTTACGGTGAAAGGGGTGAAAGTGTTACAGGGCGCCGCCATGTTGGATTTCAGCAATCAGCTACGTCACTGGCATGGTAACCTACTCATACTCTGTGGCTCTTGCAGCCATAGCAGGTAATGAGTTAGGCTCTGAGGCTCGCTGAAATGGCTACGGAAAAGCAAACAACCAGGTCTACAGGAGGATCATCTTATTGCATTCCCCCTGGCTACATTAATGAATTATATAGGGCCAAGGCAGCTGGGATAATCATTTCCACAGGCTACCTTTGAATAGAAAACCAGCCCTTAATACATGGCTGGCAGCCTTAAAACTGACTAACCCTTCGATGTCCATCAGCCTCGGTCATGTCAATCTCCACAAGCTTCCACTCTGACTATAAAGTCTATAAACTATTACTCCGACGATATCACAGATCTATGTTTCCAAGCTGCTAATTAAACCACGGCCGGTCTGTAAACAGGAGTTCCACAAATGTCCCTTTCTACTCACCCTGTAGTTCGCCGACTAGCCGATTGCTGATGCAGAGGGAGTTAAACTCGAAGACGTTTGTCTCTTTAGACTCAAATCGTTGGTGGAAAAAGGGTCCAAAAAGGTGGAGAAATCCGGAAGTTCCTTAACAGCTTAGCAACAGCACAAAAACCTTGCCTAAACAGAACACAATACAATTTAACAAACAGTACAGAGATCTAATTTCCAGTTGAGGGGTCTTCAAGCCATCACGCTTTAATCTTGCATTTGACGGATGTTATTCTATGGTGGATCTTGATGTTTCAGAACGGCAGGTGCCGTGGTACGTCAGTGGTCGCGGTGGCACATTCCACAGGCCAATAAACGATCTCGGCCCTACTGTTTGTCTTTCAGGTCCCGTCCACCCGGAGCCGATTTCTTTGTGAAGCCATGCCTTTAATAACCATGTTATTAGGCAGATAATAAACCATGTTCTGTATTAGGTCCACGGTCCCAGGGTGGTTTAAAATAAAACCGGACCTATGCGGTTTTGTGTTGGGATTCGACGCCTGAACCGACGTTAGAGTTGCGTTGAAAGTGACAAAGTTTTTTTTATATATTATTTTTGTAGCTTTAAATACAGCCCCTTGGTCAATTTAATTACTTATTGTATATTAAAAAGTATCTCTACTCAATCTAAAAGGTTAAACAACTACTATCTCCTCCTCGACTTGAATGTTTTTATACAGCGCACAGGCTTGATGGGCTCCACTTATTTTTGTGGAGAACCAGCGGCTTGAATATGTAGGTACTACAGCATTTGTACAGCTTGTTGCATTTCCGCAATGAGTCCGTCTTTAGGCAGATATTCCTGAAACGCATCAAATAATATCGGAGGAAGAAAGATCGTTTTCGCCTTGTTACTTGGTTGCTGTTTATGGGCCGCTCCAGTGTCTCCGCTCGGACATCCCTTAGAGAGAGCATGACCACTTCCGAAACCTCTCTCTCGCCGCACAGCATCCGAAATGCCCTATGCATGGTTATGCAACATAACTAACACGTTATCGATGTTGATTATTTCAGTTCATCTTTAAACCAATCATCAAACTTGGTGTAGTCAAACGCACATGGGTTAAGATGAACCCCTCCAAATTGTATCTATATTGGGCTATAGGGAGCAGTAAAACGATTAACTGAAAATGAAACCTCTCTAAATTGTACCCAGATTGGGCGATTAGGCGGAGCTACTTCGATTGACTGAAAATGCAGACTTTGGACGGACATATTATCTGACCTTTTTCTTCTACAGTTATGAAATCCTGTAGACATTTGTATCTCCTCATGGTTGAGCAAATGTTTAAAGAATCAAAACTCCTCAGCCTTTTTAAATACGGTCATGAAATTTTGTTTGCCCATCAACAGATTCAAGCTGACGCTATTCCAGCGTTGTCAACCATATGCAAGCAAAAACGGTCTTAATGGTCTGACGTGGTCTTATTGGTCGGCAGCTTTATTATTAGTTTTGTGATCGTTTGACGCTAAAATCTAAATCGCAATCAAAATTTGATGACCTCAGAGGTGAGTTTCTAGCTAGTTGTTATTATTAGTTCTCTATCGCTGTACTTCAGAGAGGGGGCGTGAAATGCTGGAAGTCTTTTATTCAAACTTTTTCAGAAATGGACTTTACTTTTTGAGTCTCATATCCATAGTGATGAACTCTACTATGGAGTATGTTACAGGGTTTCCAACGGCACTTTACAGTTTAGGCGGCCATCTGAGCAACACACGCCTGCTGCTTTAATCTTTTTTTTTTGTTGTAATATTATATAAAAGTATAAAATATACTAAACTTCGTTCACTCTCTGTGTCAAGAAAGACTTGCGGCCTGGCAGCCTGATTGAATGGAGGATAGCCTGGAGCAATGCTATACGTCAGCTCTGCCATAAGAACTGTGATCACTTCTTAAGGCGCGGTGCGGCAAGAATCAGATTCAAAAATGGAAAACTGAATACACGGGAATATCTGAATATTCTGGTACTCCCTACGGTCTGCTGACCATAGTTGCGAGCAAACTCTTTACAAAAACGTATGAAAGGTGTTAACCGGATGTTCTTAATCCCTAGTTGGAGGGAAGCGGAAGCCATCTTGTTTTGACCCGTTTATTCCTCCTCAGGGTGAGGCCTGCCCAGAGCAAAGTGAAGAAGGACGCCAAGAAGGACCTATTTGGGTTTGATGATCCCGACGCCCAGCAGGGAGCCGACCACAGCGACCAACCGGCGGGCAGTTCCAATTACAAGATTAAGTACTTTGGCTTCGACGACATGAGCAACAGTGACAGCGAGCACGACGAGGACCCTGGCGAGCAGGCCATGCTCTCCAAGAGGAGGAAGAAGGCCAAGAGCGTCATGGAGTTGGACATGGTGGAGTCCCCGGTCTCCATGGAAACCCCCGTGGACAGCCCGCCCGACCCCTTTGACAGATGGAGGGCCCTGGAGGAACTGGAGGCTAAGGAGAAGAAAACCACAGAGACCCGGCGGCCAGACAGGAGTATGGGAACAGGTTGGTACCATCACACTCGTACAGTACTGAGGGGCCGGAGGCTGAGCTGGTTTTAACTCTGTTGATGCAGAGTAGGCTTCACAGGTATGTGATGGCGTTTCACGGTGGAGGTTGGCCAGTCCATTCAGTGTGTGCACCTTACAAACACACTTTGTACTTCACAGACTTCCATGAGCACCAAGTTGAAGAACCGACATTCCATTACAAACTAGTGTAATGCCATGTACTCACAATTACCAGTATACACAAATGTTTATTTACACCACCTTTCCACTGTTGTCTACACAGCAGCACAATCACACACGAGTACACACAGACACGCACATTGACACAAGTTCCCGCACAGGCAAGCTAATCCAGTGTGTAGCGGGTAAACATTGTCCATGTTGAGGGAGGGAGCTTCTTCCTTCACTCCTTTTTAATAAACTTACTGTTAAGCTCCATTTAAGATGCCCAGTAGGGTTGTGCCGATGGATGACCAACGCTATGATGGAGAGCCACCAAAGTATTTTGTTTTCAAATATTTATTTAAAAACAAAAATATCTGTTTGTGTCTATTTTCAATTAAATGGTTTTGTATCTTAAACAAATAACGTTGCAAAGAGGAGGCGCGCAGCATCAATATTCTGATTTAAAAATTTTAGACGGCCAACGCCAACACATTTTGCCTATTGTAAATTGACATGAGACCTTGTCAACGTTCACTATCTTGCTCTTTGCCCTGTGATAGTTTATTTATCATCATTTCTATTAACTTCTGCGTGGCACACACGCAAGTGGTCATAAAGATTGGTCGTCTGCCCATCTTTTGCGCGGATCACACATGAGCAGATCTTGCAACTTCAGTCATGTCCCTTGGCTGTCCACTCATCAGGTCCTAAATCCCAAAAATTTCCATATAGGCGAAGTAGTTCCTTTTTAGCAATCAACGCCATGTTTTAACTCTTAAGTGGAAGCTACTTTTTTATTTTTTTTCCTAATGTGCAAAAGGCTGGATGAGTATAAGTTAGCTTATTCAATTATAGTTTTTAAGTAGTAAAAATATTTATGTAAAGAGATGATAAAAAGTGCTAACACCAACATGCCACCACCACCAACATATCGTATTAGTCAATGAAACGTCCTTCAATATCACCCCTGCTGTACTGCCAATCCCCTTCAATACGACTCAAAATGTTCCACGTGTTCCCAGAACTGAATGAGGGATCCCATTACGTAAGTGTAATGGGGTCACTCAGTTTACCTCATACTATGAGGAATGCTCATCTCTAACCTCTGAACAAATGCTATGCCTACCTCACCATGTAGCCGCCTTGCAACACGTGGACTGTGTCCCTTATGTGTCTGTCTGTCTGTCTTTTATATAAAAAAACGTGTGTAACCCATTATACATCAGCTGTTTCATCACCAGTGTCCTTGTTCCTGTTCTTTAGCTGATGCACCAACTTTCCAAACCCGTCGGTCTGGTCTTGTGTGTATTGCTGAGTACATTCTGACCTTATGTTCCGTGTGTTGTCAGACTCCCTGGCAGAGAGCCTCAGGGTGGCCCAGGCCCTGCTCTCCCCAAGGAGGCCAGCCAGCAGCAAGCAGGCTGACAAGAACCAGGAGAGCCACCGACGCATCTTCAAGAAGGTCAGGAGCCTCTTCCCCTCTGTCCATCCCAGTGCGATGATCCCCCTCTTCAAGAACACGGCTCACCAACTCAAATGTACTTTATTCCCCCTCCATCGTCTGGAACAGATGTTTAAGTCTGAAGTTAATGTCTGGACTAAAATACGTAGTTGGGACTGCTATCATATACAAAATCAAAATCACATCTTTATTTTCATCTTTAACCTTGATTCCTATTAGGTCACATTAAATAACGACACCTTCACTGTCGTTTTTGAAATAAGTTTGGAATCCAAGGTGGATGGCTGGTTCACTTGGTCTTTACAGCAGAACTAATCTGCAGAGTCTAGTACGCCATCCTGGCTCTTCGTTTTAGCCATTTTCTGCTGTGACACTTACGAAAGTGTCACAGACATGCACAGACACTCACGCACACTGACACGCCAAACCCCTACCGCTCTTCTGCTTTACTAAACGTACCACTTCAAACCGTCACACTAATATGAACCGACCTGTGAATTTTGTGAACTGTTCCTGTACTATATAGTGCACGGATACTGGATTTTTTTTAACGAGTTTTTCGAGCTTGGGTGTTTTGTCTCAGTTGAAAATGGCAGTGTAGACTAACACTGTCATTTGTTTTCATCACTTGTCATTCATTGCATCTGAATTAACTCTTAAGTCACCTTTTGGTTTTAAGAGCAGGTGAATCCCCAATGCTGTAATTTTCTTTGTTGCTTTAAACATGGTGTTATGTCTTTTAGGATCCTCAACAATAACCTATCTAGTACAGGACTCCAGACTGCGACCAAATGGTCGCATTTTGCGACCAAAGTTGGAGATTGTGCGAATGAATTTTCCATCTGGTGGCACATCTGCGACCAGTAAATTTGCCCCTTTTTTTACACGTTAAATGTGGAAGGGGCGCGTCAATGAATCCGGAATCTTTAGCAGGCCAATGAGTGTAAGACTATGGAAGCATATATGTAGCAAAATTCAAATGGCAATGCAATTTGCAATTACGTTATGCAATTGACAATGCATTATGCAATTTCATAATGTAATTTGTAAATACGTTATTCCACACTCCGTGTGTTGCGATATTCAAATGACATTTCAATCCGCAAAACGGAATCCAAAGTGGAATCCAAAACGGAATCCAAAGAGGAATCCAAAGAGGAATCCAAAGAGGAATCCAAAACGGAATCCAAAGAGGAATCCAAAGAGGAATCCAAAACGGAATCCAAAGAGGAATCCAAAGAGGAATCCAAAAAGTCAATATGCAAAGTGGCAAACGTATCAGCCAATCAGCGTCTGGGCGGGAACTACGTCACTTCCTCGTCAGACCGGCTGATCATCCACGCACGTGGCACGTTATTTTTTATGCCTACCATTGCGCCCTATTACTAAGTAGTAATAACTGAAAATGGCGGAAAGGACGGTCAACATCATCTGCCAAACTTCGGAGCGCATCAATAATCTCCTCCATTGGTGACCATGGACCTGACACGAACGTGAACAAGGAAATTACGAGCAAGGGACGTAGTTCCCGCCCAGACGCTGATTGGCTGATACGTTTGCCACTTTGCATATTGACTTTTTGGATTCCTCTTTGGATTCCTCTTTGGATTCCTCTTTGGATTCCGTTTTGGATTCCTCTTTGGATTCCGCTTTGGATTCCGTTTTGGATTCCGTTTTGCGGATTGAAATGTCATTTGAATATCGCAACACACGGAGCGTGGCGAAGTGGATTGCAATCACGGGGACGCTATTGTTATAACTTTTGCAAATGTAATTGAGGATTGCATTGTCACTTTGCATATTAAAATACACTTTGAATAACGTATTTACAAATTACATTATGAAATTGCATAATGCATTGTCAATTGCATAACGTAATTACTTATTGAATTGCAAATTGCAAATTGCATTGCCATTTGAATTTTGCTACATATATGCTTCCATAGTAAGACGGATAGGGAATGGCAGTGGCTAATGTGTTGAGGGGGAGGGTCCTAGAGAGATAAACGTCTGTGCGAAGGAGAAAGATTTCACAACCTGCTACGTGCGTTTACAATGAGCAAGCAAACTATTGACTCGTTCTTCCGACCTTCGGCTATCGATATCGACACTCAACCCGCACCCGATGGAAAATTAGAAACATTAGATGGGAATTACACTATCTGGTATTAGTTGACTCCTCCACTCATGATTATCATATCCAGCACCGGTGAAGTCACCCGAACCAGTGCAGGACTCTGCTTCAGGTGCCATAAAGGGCTTTTAACACGGGAGGTGTTTGTCGGGCCTGATAATGCATTCTCGATGGAGAGGCGAGCGGGCAGAGTGGAGGCTCAGTGTCCTGACAAGCGGGCGCATTCCCGTGAAACTGTCGCTTCAGTAGGCTACTTGTCAAACGCATGCATGCGCAAACCTGGAAACCGTTGGGATAGATGAGAATCACAGTAAAATGTGACACTGAATTTGAAACGGCACATTGTAATTTCTGCATCTATTATCAAAATATTTATTAGTAATACAGTGAGAATTAGTACAAATGTGAATATTTGGTTGGCATGTTGATTAACGGTGTGTCCCCTAAAATCTTCAGTTAGGGGCCACAGTGCTCCTAGTGAAAAAAATAAGTCTGGGAGCCCTGTAGTAAACTATGCCATTATCTCACTGGAAAGACTGTAATTGGGCTAAGACGGGATGAAGATCCTTTGTTTTTGCCAGTCTCCACAAACAGTATGCGACCGTTCCCCTCTGCTTCGATGCAGTGCTCTAAAGTGCCTTCTCTTTAGAGCGTCTGATAAAATGACTAAATGCTCGATGCTTACCTGTGTCTTTCCCTACAGTACTCAGTGAGGTGGTACAGGACAGCTCCCAGATTGGAAAACTTCTGTATTGAGGCTGTGGTCTCTTTGCTCAGCATTGCATGTTCCTTAAAGGAGACATATTATAGTGCTTTACCAACTAGTAAACATAGTATATGAGTGACAGGAAAAATGTTTTTGAAGCCATTTGCTGGAAATGGCTTTTAGGAAAAAAAAAATCTTGCCTCTGTTTCAGTCCCTTCAGAATGTGCCGTTTCTGGTGTCTAGCTTTAATGTAAATGAGCTGCTGCCCATTGACAATGAGCTGTCAGAGTGAACCACAGCATGGAGGAAAAGTGATTGTTGCCATTTGCGGACTCCCCGATCTCTATCTATATAATATTATTCGGGATGCACCGAATTTTCTGCCACCGAAAATCGCCCAAAAGCGCATTTTCGGTTTCGGGCCGAAATACTTTTAGCACCGAAACAACACGGCCGAAACTGAAATTTGTGATGACGCAAACAAAAAGCGGGGCCAGCCCACGCTTGTCTGGATAAGTGCCAATATGTTTGCGGTGTAGACGTTTTTCAATGCTTCTGAGAAAGACCCACGTAAAACGATTTGCAAAAATTGCAGTGCCTTGATTTTAATGAAGTTAGTACACAGTCATAGCCATAAATGCAATGGCACTAGGGTTGCCGCGGTGTGGACATTTTTACACCGAGTATAAACGGTAGAAACTTTGAAACAAGGTCAACCGCCATCTTCTCCTTCAACTCTCCTCTCACACTCGGTGACAGTGTCTGGCAGCGCGCCAATTCTCGGTGACAGCGTCTTCTTTAAAACGTTCTATATATAATAGTACAATATAATTGTATACATAATATCACGGCCAAAAGCTCTTTGCGCCTCCGGATGGCCGTAGCGCTCTCGTAGGGATTGTGCTTCACGGGGTTTGTTTACCGGCGTTGCGTGTTCCAACACAATATTAGGTATAGGTAGCCTATCTATTAGGTGTGTGTGTGTGTTGTCGTGGCAATTTCTATTTCAGATATTGCGTCTAAGGCAGATGAGATATTTATGGCACAAACGACTCGCAATACTTAACAATTATGGTCATATATATTTGTAAAGATAATACAAACAAAAACGCATCATATCATGTATCAACAAATAATAACAGACGTACAATAGTTCGCCCTGCGTCTATCAGCAGGCTCGCAGGGAGAAGTCCCCTGACTGTTTAAAGTCATGAGTTCTTATTCACTTCTGGTTGGGTTCAGTAGGGGAGCCGCCCCCTCATCCACCAAAAGTCTTTGTTTTACCAGATGGTAATCTTTTGATTGAAGTTCTCCAAGATGTCATAAATACAGGTTTGCGGCCTTGCCATGTGACCCCTTTATCACTTCCGCTGCCCAGCGGACAGAGGAACAGGTTTACATATCAAATGGTCACATCAGGGTTATATACGAGAACAGTTACATCCCATGAGAGGAGAGGAAGGGGCAGAAAACAGGAGGTTATCACCCGGAACATCAAAGATTCACACTATAGTTGACCCTCTGCAAACAACATGTCGATTTTCCATCACACAGATCACATACAGAATAGTAAACTAAAGTTAAGAATAAGAATAAATAACATGTAGATCTTTCCATCACACTCCCCCCTTTGATTATTTATAATCACAAAAATCATGCAACCCTTAGGATTAAAAATGATCACTTAATCACAACATGCATATGTTCACAATCTACTATGTCCGACCATGGCCTCCCAGTACAGATATTTATACCACCATTTGCTTTTACAGAAGGTAGTACAAAATCACTTAACATCACCTGGAAAAAATAAAATAAATCTTTTATCGCATCAATCCCATCAGATAGCGGTCCAGGGCTGATGTCCCTTCTGAAAGATGTTGATTCTGGCCCCACCTCTCCCCAGGCCAGAGACAGTCTTTTGGGCCTGATTCTGATGTGATTGTGTGTGTAAGGGTGAGTAACTAGCACTTCACCCTGGTTTCAGTGTCGGGGTGACGGCTGGCGTGGGTCCAGGTAGCACTCTTAGCTACCTTGCTGTGATCCACAGGACTTGGAACGGTTCCAACCACCTTGGTGAATTCCAGGCACGTCTCCGATAGTAATCCATGTATCGTGGAGTTGCCCTTCCTTGGGCTGTATCTGCATTTGCATTGGCTTGTTATCCCGTAGACGTTGTTCTCTACCGGACCATTCTCCCTCTCTCCTGCCCACTACACCGAGGGTGGTACGCACAATGGTCGCGTGTGTCAATTCTGTTGGATGACTTTTTAAAAACATTTCTTTAACCTTCAACTTTTCTACTAGTCTTTGATCCTTCAAACCACTTTTTTTTTAACTTTCAAAACTTTCAGATATACTTCTTAGAAACTATCACACAATCTATACACAGTCCTAGTTACACATTAGACCTCGTCTCTTGTAATATACATGAATGCTGTGTCTAGTGCGATACTTTCTGTACACTGCTCTTCTCTCCATCCGCCTGGACACGCCTCCACCTCTCTGCTTCCTGCCTCTCATCCGCATCACGGGCTGTCCTTTGAAGTGCCTGTCCCCACGTCCCCCCCGTCTCTGGGATCCTCCTTTGTCTCTTTGTTCAGGCCACTTCCTTGTGGCTACACAGGCACCATGGAGGCCACCACTCTGGTGCTGTTGTCCTGCTGGACTGTCTCTTTGTGTCGTCCAGCAGACTGTTCATTAGCTCTTCAGGTGGGCCTCCCATGGTCTGTAAATTCATAACGTCTGAAGAGGAGTCGTGACGTGGTGTATTTGCACTGGATTGGGCTACTGGTCGGGCTGAAAGCAGCAGGAGGAGGAGAACAAGGTCAATGTCCGGATCTATTTGAACAAAACTAGATGCAGATGGGTTATCTTTCTCCCCACCCCTTTCCTTGTCTTGCCTTACGTTCTCATCTATCTCTTCGCCTTCCATAACACAAACTTCTTACTGTACGTTCACACCAAAAGCGAATTGAGCGACCAAATCACCGGAAGTCATTCACTTTCTATGGGGTCCAGCGACCAGAGCGACCCAAGCGTCCAACGCTACCAGCGGCAAAAGTCCAGCGACCAGAGCGTCCAAAAAAAGTTGAAAACGATTTAACTTTATGCAAATTACTATGACGCGTATCAGCGACCAAATACTGACAGCCAATCGGAAAGTAGACGTTCTTTGCTTGCGTGGATCCCGGGGAACACCGAACACCGGCACTTTGGTTCCTACCTAATTTTTTTGGTTCCTTCCTACTGTCTTCACAAAATGTCAAGTGAAAGTTTAATCGCGGCTGTAACTGGGCACCCGGTGTTGTACGATCCAAGCCTTTTTCACTTCCGAGATCGCAACAAAAAGGCTCTGGCTTGGGCAGAGGTGTCACGCGTGGTTGGTTGGTCTGGTCAGTAAGTTAATGAAACGTTTGAGATTATTGTAAAATAGGCGCGATACATGCCTGTTAACCGAGATCCTAGCACACTAATCATCCTTGCTCTGAATGGGAGGAACTCGTTTTCAAATATCGAAAATGCATTTGTTGGGCATAGGAATAATACGTTGTGCAAAGGAATAATACACGCATAGTCCTAATAATGCAATAATAATGCAAATGAACAATTCTTATTAGTAAGTTAATTAATTAATAAGGCTTATTTATAGAAAAGCTTTGCGCTCTAGAACGGTCGCATTAAGCGGGATCATTTTCATTTGCTCTCCGTACCCCCAATCTAACAAACCAATCGCGTGGAGTCATGCTGTAAACAAAACACGTTTTGTTTAATCGGCAAGACAAGGGATAAATGACAAGGGATATATCTCTTGTCTTTTATCCCTGATCTACTCCCGCTATTCCCCACTTTTCACGGAGCCTGAGGTGAATCATTTTTAATTAAATAGTCTAATTTGACTTGACTAGGCTATCTATCTAGCTAGATAGTCAAGTCTTTATTTATTCCAAACGACACAAATCGTCTGGAATTCATAGGTGATTCGGCTCACAAAGGACAGTAGCCTACAAGACCACAGAGAACAAGGGAGACAAGTCTGATTGGACATGCACAAAATACTTCACATTAAAACCAGACACCCGTTGATAGATAGATAGACAGATCTAGATCGATAGATAAATATGTTCCATTATTCGCCTTGTGGAGCCAGTCAGTCCTGTGCCCGTATGCAAACTAGCCATGTGCGCCAATGTAAGTGAGGGAGCGACAAATGAGTGCAGATCATGATTTGCAGATGAAGATCAGTAAAACACATTTTAACTAGACTACTAAAGCACGCAACGTTTTTTTGGTCTCGGTTGTAATTACATTTTAGGAGTGTTTATATATATATATATATATATATATATATATATATATATATATATATATATATATATATATATATATATATATATATATATATATATATATATATATATATATATGAGGGTAATCACTGTCGAAGCACGTTATCCAACAAGCAAAACAGTCTCTGCAATATAGCCAAGTTCATGCTTTGATACGGCGGTCTGTTCTAAAAGCATACGGCTCCTTTAAATGCATATGCAAATTTGAATTGTACGTCTTGAGCGACCAAAGCGAACAGAAATATTCGCAGCGATTTTTTTGAGCGACCAAAGCGTCTTTGGTCGCTCAAGTCGCTTTTGGTGTGAACGTACAGTTACAATCTCTCTCATATGTTCGTAAATTCACCTTCTTGCCATTTTGGCCATAAAACATTAACAAAATATCATAATATAAAAAATCTGCATTTTCAATATTAAGCAACGCACTTCTGTTGTCCCCGTCACTTTATCAGTCGGGGTCATGTCATGGCTGTGTGATATGGTTGACCATTAAACTGGTTGTGATACATTGTAATAATTGATTATCCACTGTCTACATAGCCCGTCGTTTAAAATAACCATATATAATTCTTTTTTTTTTATTTTTTTTTTTATTTTTGTTTGTTCTTCTCCGTTGGAGGACAAAATTTGTCTTGTATATTGAAATATTGTCCCTCAGAACCATGTGGGTTGGGTGTCCTATCACATGCCCCCCCCCCTGACAGCCCATGGGCCCAATTCAGCCCATGTCATGTCGGGGGTTTTTGCAAGGGACACATGTGGGGCTGAGTTGGGATTTTATAGAATCCCTTCTCTTTGTCAGAAGCTACGCTTAACATGCAGAACTTCTCATTTCAAAGCAAAAATTGCCCCATCAACATAGCTGCATTAAAATCGCTTTTGAACCACAGTTCCTCAACCTCCGCTAATTGTCCATAAGACATTCTGGCAGTAAAATGCAAATCATCTGTGGGCATGCATTGTATTTCTGGCTGGTTCTGCATGCAGTGGTGTGCGTCTGTTATCAGTGTGTCAGCTATTGACCCCCGGTCCCTCTTGCAGCAAGACCCGTGAATAAAAGCATTGTGGTGCGCGTAAAACACACGAGTATGCTTGGATCATGGGGCTTGCATCGGAGGTAACCGTGAGGCCTATGTCGGTGCAAATGACACTCAGCCCCAGGCGTCAAATTAAATCTAGCTGATCAGGTTGTGTAAGCCTGGTGAGAACCATACAACAATCTTTTGGATGTGGCGTTTGTGTGCGTTGTGACGATGAGCCTACCATTCGCGTGTTTGTTGTGTTTGTGTTATGGTGCTCATACCTCCTCCTTGGACCTGGCCTGCTCCTGCGTCCCGTCAATGCGAATGCCCCCTTCCACCTCTGCCTCCTGGATTATTCACAGTCACTTCACGGGAAGGTGGGAACTGCCAGCCGGCCCGTCCATTGTCTTTGTCAATTCTTTTGGGAAAATCGTTGAACCAATGATCCATGGCGCCACAACGAAAGCAGGCCTGCCTCTGTGCTTCCCCACTTTCCTGTGGTCGTCCTTGCCGTCCGGCGCCTCCACGGACATTATATCAGCTTGGTTCTTCCCGGGAATGTCGCCTTGAATGCGTCCCCACCGTAGGCCCAGTTTGACTTGGCGCCCTTCGCCAATGGGTGATGGGCCATCTCCAGAATGGCTGTAGCAAGGGATTCCCCTCTCACTGCCGATGGGTCCGGGAGACATTCTGTTATGTCCTTAATGTCACTGGGTCTCAATGCACGGAAAACGTATGCCGTACTGCCATCCTGGGGGTTCAGTACTTCGATCATGGGGAATTGGCCATTCCCCCCGTTCCCGTGTTGAGGCCCCGTTATCTCAGTTTTCCCCGATTTATTACCCATGTTTAAGATCCGCAAACACCATTAATTATTATTTACTTTTTTATCAAATATCACCGTAACCTCCTTGTCACTTAACGTATACAGTGGGGCAAAAAAGTATTTAGTCGGCCACCAATTGTGCAAGTTCTCCCACTTAAAAAGACGAGAGAGGCCTGTCATTTTCATCATAGGTAAACCTCAGCTATGAGAGACAAATTTATTTGCAAATTATGGTGGAAAATAAGTATTTGGTCACCTACAAACTTGCACAGCGACAGATTATGATTTGTCACGCGACAAGACTTGGACGATATAACGCGAAACGGGCGACAAATGTGTCTTTTGGTGGGAACTCAGGTTTTCTGTTGTCCCGTCCTTTGAGTGGTCTGTCTTTCCCTCCTTTAATTATTCTTTCATCTTTTCCCCTCTGTCTCCCTCTCTTGTCCATTCCCTCTGTCTTTCTTTCTCTCCCGTTCTCTTTTCCGCTCTATTTACATTTGGGCCATTTAAGAGACGCTTTAGTCCAAAGCGACTTCCATTCGTCATAAGAGGAAAAAATACATACCACTGTCGGTACAGTAAGGATGTTCATAGAACCAAGTGCAAAGTACTAACAATCGCTGGGTTAACTCCGTATGCAACAAAGATGACTAGGATAAGATGCTACACACACACAATTAAGTACTATCACTAAATACGACGTACAATAAGTGCTTACATTAAGTGCCAGAACACACAACATGCAACAAATAGTAGGGGTGGGACGGGGTGGGAATGCACTCGGCAGACTCTAGGGGACGCGTGACTATGCCTGAGTGAACGCAGTGCAGAGTGCATGGTGAGGTATGAGGAACACTGGGCGTCACTCCCCTGTACCCAGCGTACAGTGGAAGAGAGGGAACAAGTGATTGTTTAATTGTTGTTCTACCAGTATCGACATGAAGTACTTCTCATGTCCAACACAACCTTGGCAAAGTCCTCCAGGTCAAATTAGGATTTATTCGTAACAAAACAAAGTTGGTATTTTCCTAACCTCTTACTCAGGATATGCTTAAAAAAAATACTGGAATATACTTTCATTGCCCCGGTCGATTTTGAGTTGTTAGTGTATGTTGGTTATCACAATATTTTTCACTCTGCTCTTATCTCTTAACATTTACAAGTATCTACCAACGATGCCCAATGTATTTTTATGTTGCTTGTTTATATATATTATATATATTATATATATATTTATATAAACAAGGTACACTTAAAGTGAGGGAAGGCAATTTAAAGAAACCAGCCTAAAGCTGGGCATACACTGTGCGATTTTTTCAATCGCGGTAATAAGCTGCTGCTCATACTGTGCGAGTGAATCGCAGGGGTTAAAACGTCGCAGCTCACGATTCCTGTTCTCACACTGTACGATCCGATGATCGGTTGCGATCTGACTGCACACACTACACGACACGTCGGACTCGGTCGGACTGTTGTCGAAATCTGTTTCCCCGTCGAGATGTGTTTCCCCTAGTCCCCGCCCCCGTCCGAAATTACCCGAAGGGCGAAGGAGCGCGCGGCGAAGGAGCGCGCGTACACAAAAAGCCCGCCCACGAGCGTCTGTGCTCGTACCACAGAGGCACTTTGGAGAGAGCTAAGGTTCAAAACTGACTTTTTTTAGCGAGTTTTATCGGAAGATGTTGTATTGTAGATTTCTATCAATAAAAAATATTTTTGTGAGAGACTTTTCATTTTGAATGAAAATTTTTGGTACGAGCACAGCAGCTCGTGGGCGAGCTTTTTGTGTACGCGCGCTCCTTCGCCCTTCGGGTAATTTCGGACGGGGGCGGGGACTAGGGGAAACACATCTCGACGGGGAAACAGATTTCGACACAACACCGGCGTCCAGGTACGTTGTGCTGGTGCTTCCATACTGTTCTGTTCCTTCTGTTTCTCTTCAGCCTCTATGTTCGCGCATGCGTAGTGTGACAGGATAGGGTCAATCGGCTCGTGCAACTGCTTCAACTGTGCAAGAGCCTCACGACGGACGACCAGGATTTCAAACAAGTTTGATTTTCATCCGATCGATCGGGAGGGCTTAATCGTTTGTCGTTACCCCATGTATACTACACGATGCGCGGCGCACGATTGAGCCAAAATTCGGCCCAATCTCCAAAAAAGTCGCACGAGTGAACATCGTGTCGAAATCGGGCCAAAAATCGCACAGTGTATGCCCAGCTTAAGTAAGCTAGATTTTGAAAGTATCCATCCTAAAACATCCCACTCTACGTTCAGGCCTCCCTCTAAATCCAAAAACTCATGAATAGCTCTAACAATAGGTGTGCCTCGCCTTGTGTAAGACTTCGCTCATGCCAAATGAGTGCTGGGTGGATGGGGAGTAGGGCTGCACCATGAGGGGAAAACATACCAAATGCAAAAACGTTGTTTTACGATGGCAATATGTCTTACGGTAAATAATTAAATATTCAGTGCTAATGTATTCAGTTTATTATAAGTGTAATATTAACATTCATATTGTCAATTTATTTAGACATGAAGACTTGGAAAAAACACAACATAAATACGCTAATAATTGAATCCTTTAAAATAGTGTCCAGCTTTTTTTCTAAAATAAGCATTTCATAAAGAACAAAACGGTGAATTTACTAGGGGTGGGAATCTTTCACTATCTCACGATTCGTTTCAGATTTTTGGGGATACGATTCGATTCGAAACGTTTTGATTCATAATGATTTCTGCTTCAATCTATAGGTGAGCAAAGGATCCTCATGATCTGCTCCAGTCTGCTTTGCAAGACAATGAAAAATGGAGACATTAAAGTGTCTTCACGTGTATCAAGTTTTAAACATTTATCCACGCTTGGATACAATTGTTGCAACTGTTCATAAAAGCAATATCACATATTGCTTAACAAAAATAAAAGTCTCTATAAAATAAATAGTGCAGTTAAACATGCTGCCTTTTAAATTCTATGGAAAGTGCCTTTTCCACTGTTTGTTGACCACAACTGCTACTCTAAGAAGCTAGCTATAAAATAAGTTGGAACAAAAATAAAGTGCTTCTGTATAATCAAAATGGTACAGTTGAACAAGAGGCATTTTCATTTCACAGGAATGTTGCAGTACAGAATATATCATGTGGAACACAACTGTTGCACAAACCATTAATGTCTCAGTAGCTTTAAAAAGAAAAAAAAAAAAAGTTATGGAAAAAATGAAATGAAATCGATTTTGGGCCATTTTCTATCGATTCTGAATCGTAGTAAATGAGAATCGCGATTCGGTGAATCGTTTTTTTGGCACACCCCTAGAATCTACAGACCCTTACAATGTGTTATGATACGGTGAATGGAAAAGGACAACGTTTGAATATATGGAACATTATTCGTAGTTTATTAATAGAGGCCAAAAATGGGCATATAAATAATCAATAGATGTTCACAATCAATAGTTTGAGTTTAACTCCACAGTGGCAGTAGAACTATCATTGAGCTTAAAAATATACTAATTATTGCAGTTCAGATAGTTTTTTGCGATATGTTCTTGCCACATGTTCACATCGCCATGACAATGAGAACCTGATTTCTAGGTCAGCGCTAGTAGGTAGACAGACAAGCCGATTGGTTATTTTTGGGCCAAGTTCAATGATCGGACGGTCACGGATACTGGATTTCTTTATCTTATTGTCAGTTCATTGTCATTGATTGCTGTTGGGATGTAAAGAGAATTTCAACAAATCTGACAAAGTTGTCAAAACTAGTTTTAATTATCATCAGCCATGACTAATGGTGGCTAAAGTCCAGGACAAGTAAAGGGAGCGATTATCCCAGTGATAAAAAAAACACTCTATACCAAATGACGATTAAAATAACTCAGTGGTCCTACTCTGCCCTCCATGTCAAATAAGGAGACCCTATGAATAGTGGACTGTCTGTCCTTGAAGTCCTGGACACAGATTGTAAACCTAACAGGATGCGTCTACCGTATTTTCCGCACTATAAGGCGCACCGGAGTATAAGCCGCAGCAGCTAAATTGACTACTGTGTACATATATAAGCCGCACTGGACTATAAGCCGCCGGTGTTTTAACGTTTACCGTTCACACCAAACACAACGGGGCGACAAGATCTCATACAAAGTGAACGTAGAGATGCATATCTGGCAAATTTTCCCGAGAGAAAACCGGCGACAAGTTTTGATTTGTCGTGCGCCACACTTTCGCACAGGCGAGCGCGTTCACAGGGATTTGTACTGCGACAAATTCGCTCGAGTTGAAATATAGGGTTCGTGCGCAGAGGGGATTGTCGGGAAAGAGATGGCTGTCTTGCTCTCGTAATGTCTGTCTTGCTCTCGTTCTGTCTCTTGTACCACTCTCGGTTCCACTTTTGCACGCTACCTGTCTCACTCTTTTCCGGCCTCAAGCTTTTCCTGCTGGAGCCCGCCGCTTAAAGGTGGGCGGGCGCGGACCGGTCATAGAGTCCATAGAGTTAAAGTTTGTGGACTGTAACCTCCTAAATCCATAGATTTAGGAGGTCCTCTAGCGGCCGTTAGCTGTAAAAATCCATAGATTAGCCGCACCGTTATATAAGCCGCCAAATCGAAAAATTGGGAAAAAAGGCGCGGCTTATAGTCCGAAAATTACGGTACATATAGTAGAGTATTGTGTAATTGACTGTGTGTTTTAGTCTCCTACCAAGGCGGTCTACAACGCCAGACACTGGGCCGTGGACAGTGAAGAGGACGCCCCCCCAGTGATGTCTTTGCCCCGATCACAGACCAACACCGTAAGTACACATGTGCTGCACACATTCAAACATGTCCACCGTAACAGTGAGCAGGGGCTCTTAGCTCTTAAGACCCAAGGGTGAGCTGCAGAAACAAAAAGGATTTATTCATATCCACTCTAAAACATCATCTACTTCCTTTAGGATAGGGGGTCGGCTTAGTTCAGGAGGTAGAGCAGTTTTCTTGTAACCGAAAGGTTGCTAGATCGATCCCCAGCTCCTTCTAGCTGAGTGTTGATGTGACACACACACACACACACACACACACACACACACACACACACACACACACACACACACACACACACACACACACACACACACACACACACACACACACACACACACACACACACACACACACACACACACGAGTGTTGATGTGTCCCTGGCTGGCTGTCGCCTTGCATGGTTGACTCTGCCGTCAGTTTGTCAATGTGTGTATTAACCGATGTAAGTCGCTTTGCATAAGTGTTGAATGGTCTTGTACTGGAAAGAGACCGCTCAACCCAGTGTGTGTGTGTGTCAGTGTGCGTGCTCGTTTGCGAGCGTTCGCCTATGTTCGCGACTTTGAACGCACCTCTGTTTAGAGCTCTTCGCTCAGGATGAAACCCATGTCGGAATGCTTACCCATGTTGTGTCAAACTGGAAAGCAGTGAGCAATCCTGTTTTAAAGAACATAATTACATATTTAGAGCTCTTTCTTGCCTTCAGATGGTCGTTATGATGATGGAGCGTGTCATCACTAATGTGCATATTGGGACTACATGTTCGTTGGTAGCCGTAGACAGACCAGGGCCTTCGCTTATGGTTGTGTTTTCTAGCGGGAATATCATCAGCAACTCTGTTGAGAGAACGCTGGGAGGGAGTGCCAAGTGTCTCAAATAATGATGCAAAACGTCTTCTACATCAACTGATAGGAGATGGACCAGATAAATGTTAAAACGTTGCGGTGACCCCTCTCCCAAACTAGTCTATGCATTTAGCCCAGCTGTTTGGCGACTTAATTGTGAGTGCACTTCCTGTAGACGTGGCATGCATGAGGAAGGTTTAAGGGCGTTATGTTCCTCCAGGTGATGGCCTCGGGCTCCGCCAAGGACTCCAGCTCCCAGAAGGACGATGGGCTCTTCAAAGCCCCCCCGCCACCCCCCAGGGTCACCAAGTCCACCACCATCCCCACAGAGCCCTACCAGGACATGGTCACTGCACTCAAGTGTCGCAAGGAGCACAAAGAGGTACTGAGACACACCGACAAACACCGACACACGGACAAGTATACACACGGACACACGTACACACACACCCGGACACACGTACACACACACTCGGACACACACACACACCCGGACACACACTCGAACGCACGGACACGAACACACACAGACACACACACTGCGCTAGAATCTTTTTGTTGTTGAATAAATAATGTTACAGGACATGTTATAGCATGGTTCCAGGTTGTTCGGACTTAATGGTTTTATTCTGTTTTTCGGCGGTGATGTACAACCTAAACTTTGTTTTTCATATGGACATAAACATGATTTTGTTCTTGCTCTCTCTCTTGCTCTCCTCGTTTTCTCTTCTGCTCATTATTTAGTAGATTCTCATCTTGCCATCCATTATCCATATCCCTTCATCCCGAGCCGTGCCTGGGTCTCTCTCTCTCGGTTGCCATGGAGTTAACGGAACATTTCATAAATTCCCTCTCACTCTCTGGCTTTCTCTCCCTCGTTGAGTGAATCCTTGGTAGTAGGAGGCCAATCTGAACTCACTTATACCGTATTCGGTCCGAATATAAGACAGCCTTTTTTCCCTTGAAATAGGTCAGAAGAAGTTGGGTCGTTTTATATTCGGGGTCTAGTAGGGGTGTGACGAGATCTCCTGCCACCAGATCTTGCAAGATTAAATATATATTACCCGTCGTGTTAAAAATCTGTCTTGCGAGATTTGTGACCTATCCAAACTTCTATTTGTGGCCTGTGAGGGCAGTAATGCGCCTTTGCTACATCTAGGCTGCCATAACCTAAAGAAGGAGATGGAAGGGAAGCAAGGGAAGCAGCGAAAGCAGTCAGACAGCCAGAATGACGTCGGAAAATACCCGTATTACCGTCGAAGATGCCCCCGCCACTTTTAAATCATTTGTTTGGCAGCATTTTGGGTACCCGGCGAAAAGGATGAATGGCAGTAGAGTGACCGATAAGACACGGACAATATGCAAGCATTGTATGAATATAATGCCATACACCTCGGCTAATACGATCACGATGCAGAGACATTTACAGCACCACCACAGCTCGGTACTCAAATCAACAACTGCACCTGTGAAGAAAACACAAGCCAGACAACGCTGACACACGGATTCGGACCTCAACTTCCACAGTCAAGCGCCAGAGCCACAACATTAACAAGAGACATAGGTGTTTTCATCTCAGTAGATATGAGGCCATTTTCTGTCGTAGAAAATCAAGGATTTCGGCGACTCCTCCACACACTGGAATCGAAGTACACCATCTCATCACGCACGCATTTTACCCGCACAGTGATCCCGAACCTCTATGGAGAGTCCAAGAGCAAGGTTGTACAGATACTGTAAGAAAGCATCGCCATAACAGGACGGTTGGACATCGAGAGGTACGCAAAGCTACATCACAATTGCAGCCCACACAATCAACAATGACTGAAAAATGGTGTTGTACTACAGACTAGTCCACTTTTCAAGTCCCACACAGGGGCAAACATGGCTGAGGTTTTACAGACGGCTGTTACTGACTGGGAGCTTAAAAAACCAAACTACGGCATCGCTATTGTTACTGACAATGCACGTAATATGGACGTGGCCGTGCGCGAGGCGGGATTGAAGCCGCACATTAAGTGTTTTACTCACACTATAAATCTTGCAACCCAAGCTGGGCTAGGTGTTCCCCGCGTCGCTCGTTTGCTCGGACGGGTGGGACGTGTGGCTGCTTTTTTTCCAATGTCCAAGCAGAAACCACTACAATTGCCATCACACAAGTTAATCATGGACGTGACGACGCGATGGAACAGCACGTTGGATATGCTGGCTCATTACCTCGAGCAGCAAGCTGCCATATCAGCAGCTCTCACCAGCCCAGAGATAAGACAAAACACCCAAAGCATTGATACACTTGACAGCTGCGATGCCAGAGATGCTGAAGACCTTGTGAAGCTGCTGCATCCTTTGAAAACAGCCACCACTGTGTTGTGTGAGGAGAAGAGTCCCACAGTGTCTCTCATTGTGCCACTGAAGAGCATGATTGAACAGAACATGACACTAAATGATGGAGATTCTACCACCGTGGCCAACACAAAGACTGCAATCCTCACAAATATTGCAAACAGATATAGTGGGGATGCCTTTAACTATCTGCTGGAGTGCACGGTACTGGACCCAAGGTTCCGGACTCTACCTCAGCTAGACCATGACCAGTGTGAGGCCGTCTTCCTGAGGGTACAGATCAAGGCAGAACAGTTGCTGCAAAAACAGGTATATCACTTTAAATTATATTGTGTATGTTTGTCAGCTAAACATTTTTAAGAGATTGATGAAGTGTGTATCAGAAACATGAGAGCATCAGTGTGTGTGGGCTGGGGGTGCAACGGATATCAAAACTCACGGTTCGGATCGTGTCACTGTTTGAGTCACGGGTCAGATAATTTTCTGATCAACAACAATAAAGATAACAAGACAAATGTGACTTTAAATAAAATCTTCAAATGTCTAAAATCAAAATAAATTGAAAAATTAGGTAATAATCCTGCTCCCTTTAAGCATAGTCTATATTTAAAAAAAAATGCATTCTGAGGCATAATTCCTTCTTTTTTAACATGGATAGTAAATAATCCCTAGCCCTGGATTTACAATTCAGGATGTCTGCATTGCCTGGGGAGAGTTTAGAGTTTGCACTCTCCCACACCAGATGTCCCGCTTTGTGCGGGACAGTCCCGCACTTCCATGACTTTGTATACGTCCCGCAAATTGAGACGTTGTCCCGCATTGTTATTGACAGTCAGACCAGTTTTTTTTTTTTTTGCGTGTTTTATAATCTGCCATTTATCAAATAGCTGTGTGCGGAGACAGCAGTGAGTGCTGTCATCAGGGGGAAGGGCGGGCTGTTTGATCATGTCAATCAAACTGGGACGCGGACGCCGGTTAAGGGCACGCGCACCAACAAGAAACAATCAGGTCAGAACGGCAGGAGATATGGAGGAGAGCGTGACCCTTACGACTTAAAAGAAATGCAGCTACAACAAAGACAGGGAAACCATATATCCCTGGGTGAAACCAGTGCAAGGGGAGTCTTGTAAAGTGTTATGTGAAGTTTGCATAAGTCAATTTTCCATTTCACACGGAGGTGAATTTGACGTACAAAGAGAGCCACAAGAAAATGCCCCCCCCACACACACACTCATAGGTGTCGCCTAGAGCGTATTTTCACGTAAAACCGGGCCTGCCCACTTTGTCTCGCATTGTCCCGCACAAACGTAGTGTGTGTGGTGAATTGGGATCTGGTTACCCTAGTTGTTGGACGTTGTTGCGAATAAGCCTTTCAAGGATAACCTGCGAAAGAAATACAGAGTGGCTCCTGTCTGGCAACCCCGCACTCACAACGACCGGGAAAATACAGAAGCCGTCAGTTCGTCTACTGTATGAATGGATCCTGCATGCATGGGATGCTGTTTAAAAAATGTTGCTTCTCCAATGCATTGGACGGCAGTGAGGATGACTCGCTTTGGGAGGAGCCGGTGGAAGCGGAGCAGCTGGGGAGGGACGACAGCGAGCGCAAAACACAGCGGGGTAGAGGATGTGTGTGAGGGATAGAGAGACATCGGAGGAGAAGTTTGGCAAATTTTAGCTACGTTCAGTTAAATATGTGGCCTGTATTTTCTCTGTTATTTAAAAATGTTCACAATGTTGCTTGATTATTGCTTGATATTGATTTTGAATCATACTGTACATATTTTGCCTTGAAAGTGCCGTGGCCTTTACCGGCATTATTATTGTCATTAATATAAAAAAGTGTTTAATTCACTGCGTTTTTAATATTGTTATTTTAAAATAAAATGAAGTTCTTTGTTCTGCAAATCTGGTCTGCAAATCCTCGTTTCTAAATGTTTGTGTTGAAAAGCGGGGGGTCGTCTTATAATCAGGATCGTCTTATATTCGGACCAATACGTTACTTTGATAATAAGTGGCTCATCAAGTGTGTATGTCTACTACTGGATTAATTCTCTTGCATCTCAATTGCTGAGATGGATCTTTTGATGTGGGATGTAGAAGTTTACACACATATATGTATGTACACATGTGTGTGTGTATCTATTAGAGCTGTCAGTTTAACGCGGTATTAATGGAGTTAACGCAAACCAATTTTAACGGCGATAATTTTTTTAACACACGATTAACGCTGTTTTGGCTTGGCAAACGTAGTTTTTTCACCTGCTGTCTAGCAACAACTAGTCACGTTAGAAAAACTAGAACACCTGGGCTGTACCACTTCGGGAGGGGACCCTCAGTTACTCCCCTGTAAACAAAATCGACTTGATTGCGACGTTGACAGTTTGTTAGTGTTGCGGCTGTGTTGAGTGACTGAGAGGTTGTGGGTGCAAAGCTCAGGCTGCTGCAAGGTGCTGCAAGGAACTTATACAAACACAATATTGTTATCCCGCAGTCATCTGCCTGACGGCCCCGAAAAGTTAACGGCCCACCGGGAATTGTCCCGACTCGATTACCACTCCGCCACCGTGTGTGTGTGTGTGTGTGCGCGTGTGGGCATTATTTGATAGCCTGGTAATGTGTATAGGCCTACGTACGGTAGGAATATTCATACTGGTTTAAATAATAAATGTTAGTATTTCCCATTTTTGCTGAGCAAGAGTTTTGTTCGAAAGTTCAGTGATTGAAACAATCAAAAGCCTGGGCTGTTATGCACCTACCAGATGTCAAGTGGACCAGGTTGAATTCATTGCGGGTCTCTCTTATATCCATCTTACCAAACATATTTTATTACTGTCCTTCTCAACACTCTGATCACACTTAAAGGCTGCAGCACGAAATCAAGGGATATCTGGAATAGAAAAGAATGTGCGATTAATCGCGCGTTAACTCAGACATTAATGCTATTAATCGCTATTAAATCGATTGACAGCACTAATATGTGTCTGTACATGCGCACACACACGTATATATGTATACGTGTATATACAGTGGGGCAAAAAAGTATTTAGTCAGCCACCTATTGTGCAAGTTCTCCCACTTGAAAAGATGAGAGAGGCCTGTAATTTTCATCATAGGTATACCTCAGCTATGAAAGACAAAAGGAAGAAAAAAAAAAAATCTAGAAAATCACTGTCTGATTTTTAAAGAATTTATTTACAAATTATGGTGGAAAATAAGTATTTGTCAATAACAAAAGGTCATCTCAATACTTGGTTACATGCCCTTTGTTGGCAATGACAGAGGTCAAACGTTTTCTTTAAGTCTTTACAAGGTTTTCACACAGTGCTGCTGGTATTTTGGCCCATTCCTCCATGCAGAATCTCCTCTAGAGCAGTGATGTTTTTGGGCCTTCGCTGGGCAACACAGACTTTCAACTCCGTCCAAAGATTGTCTGTGGGGTTGAGATCTGGAGACTGGCTAGGCCACTCCAGGACCTTGAAATGCTTCTTACGAAGCCACTCCTTCGTTGCCCGGGCAGTGTGTTTGGGGTCATTGGCATGCTGAATGACCCAGCCACGTTTCATCTTCAGTGCCCTTGCTGATGGAAGGAGGTTTTCACTCAAAATCTCACGATACATGGCCCCATTCATTCTTTCCGTCACACGGATCAGACGTCCTGGTCCCTTGGCAGAAAAACAGCCCCAAAGCATGATGTTTCCACCCCCATGCTTCACTGTAGGTATGGTGTTCTTTGGATGCACCTCAGTATTCTTTCTCCTCCAAACACGACAAGTTGAGTTTTTACCAAAAAGTTATATTTTGGTTTCATCTGACCATATGACATTCTCCCAATCCTGTTCTGGATCATCCAAATGCTCTCTAGCAAACTTGGCTTTAGCAGGGGGACACGTCTGGCACTGCAGGATTTGAGTTCCTGGCGGCGTAGTGTGTTAGTGATGGTAGCCTTTGTTACTTTGGTCCCAGCTCTCTGGAGGTCATTCACTAGGTCCCCCCGTGTGGTTCTGGGATTTTTGTTCACCGTTCTTGTGATCATTTTGACCCCACAGGGTGAGATCTTGCGTGGAGCCCCAGATCGAGGGAGATTATCAGTGGTCTTGTATGTCTTCCATTTCCTAATAATTGCTCCCACAGTTGATTTCTTCACACCAAGCTGCTTACCTATTGCAGATTCAGACTTCCCAGCCTGGTGCAGGTCTACAATTGTGTTTCTGGTGTCCTTTGACAGCTCTTTGGTCTTGGCCATAGTGGAGTTTGGAGTGTGACTGTTTGAGGTTGTGGACAGGTGTCTTTTATACTGATAAGGAGTTCAAACAGGTGCCATTAATACAGGTAACGAGTGGAGGACAGAGGAGCCTCGTAAAGAAGAAGTAACAGGTCTGTGACAGCCAGAAACCTTGCTGGTTTTAGGTGACCAAATACTTATTTTCCATCATAATTTGCAATAAGTTCTTAAAATATAAGACAATGTGATTTTCTGGATTTATTTTTTCATTGTCTCTCATAGCTGAGGTATACCTATGATAAATTACAGGCCTCTCATCTTTTTAAGCGGGAGAACTTGCACAATTGGTGGCTGACTAAATACTTTTTTGCCCCTGTGTGTGTGTGTGTGTGTGTGTGTGTGTGTGTGTGTGTGTGTGTGTGTGTGTGTGTGTGCGCATGTATAGATATGCATGCATGTATATTCACTCACTCCTGTCTTGTCTTTCTCTGTTTATCTCCTCCTCTGGGTCTCTTTGTTTCGCCACCTGTCTTTCCCTCTATCCGGCTGCTTCTCTCCCCCCATTCTGCCTCTCTCCCTCTCTTGATTCAAAATACCTTTAATGGCATTGTAAAATCAAGGTATTTCCTTTCTTTCCCTCTAGCTGTTCACGGTGGTGCAGCACGTGAAGCACTTCAACGATGTGGTGGAGTTTGGGGAGAACCAGGAGTTCACGGATGACTTTGAGTACCTGGCCACAGGTCTCAAGAGTGGACAGCCCTTGAACACACGCTGCCTTAGGTCAGTCCACCAGCAGACTTTCCCTTCCTCGTCTAACCAATACAGCCCAGTCCACTGGGGAACCTTCCCTCATCTCACCCATAGGGTCCAGTCCACTGGGGAACCTTCCCTCATCTCACCCATAGGGCCCAGTCCTCTGGGGAACTGTGTTCCTCGGCTTCAGGGGAGCAGTGTCCTGGGTTTGGGGTATAGTGTAGTGGTGAGGGTGATGGACTCCTACCCTAGAAGGTTCTTGCTTTGATCCAGAGGGAACATACTCATACCATTAGGCCTCTACTGAAAATGTAGATGATACTCTGAGTCTCTGGATTGAAGGGCCTGCCAAGTTAATAATAGAACCGTATGTGACTGTAGGGGACTGTGGCTGGTCCATCATTTAACACTATCAGAATGATAATGTTGTCGCACCTTTTGTAGTTCTAATTTCGCTGTGATGAGATGTTTTTATGTGATCTATATTTGTTGTTTGAAAGGCTAAAACAGAAAATATAGTTTTGGAACTATTTCCATTCAAAGCATAGGCCCGCTTCGGGACAGAAGCGTCCAAAGTTCCAAACAGACATCAGCCCCTTGTTCCAAGCGTGCGTTTGTGTGCTCCTACTCCAGTGTCATCAGCCTGGCCATGCGCTGCGCCATGCCCAGCTTCAGGATGCACCTCAGGGCTCGCGGCAAGGTGGCCCAGGTCTTCAACACCCTCAATGACGCTCCACAGCAGCCGGTAAAGGACCCTCTTCTTTCCCACAGCTGGCCCACCATGCTAACCTGCAGCTGCTGTTATTAGGCTAACATTAGCATGGATGCTGCGTGAGAACGGCTGTTAGAGGGTCAGTTGGTCTCATGCAGCATGCTGTATGACACATTCTGATTCATGCCCTATACCATGATTCAGAATGTGTTTGGTTGCCAGTTATGAATGGTTGCGCATTACTTTTTCTGAATGGTGCAATTAAGGCAGAGGTGGGGGTAAGTCACTCATGTGCAAGTCACAAGCAAGTCTCAATTCATAACCTTCAAGTCTCAAGCAAGTCCCAAGTCACTGTGGTGAGAATCAAGCAGGTCACGAGTCAAGTCATTGCTCAGGTCAAGCTAGTCGCAAGTCAAGTCATACACAAATCTGATGATCTAACCCATTTTCCAAATTTAAAAATCGGTAAAGAGTGGTTCATAAGTTGAGTTTTATTTCAACATTAACAATAACAATGTCTTAACAATAACTCAAACTATTGCAAAACCTTCCCAAACCATCATGTGAATAGTTTGAATTTTTTTTATGATCATTACCTCCAACCTATGAACAGAATCGAATAGAACCTCTAGGTGGCTGTATACGAGAACAGTTCAAGTCAATCAGTCAATATCACAGTCAAAGACGCTGTCACGTAGCTTACCTTTTTTTGTGGGTTTTGTAGTGACGGATGAAGTTTGATGTTGTGGTGATCGTGTCGCTGATGTTTGAGCTGCAGACCTTGCATACCGCTGTCCTCTTTTTCTTACTATCATCGACATGTAATACTTGAGCCCAAATTGAATTATTTTTGGTCTTGCCACCTCCATGACTGCTACTCTAATAACCTGCTCACGCAGCGGCAGTTTGTCCGTGCAGAGCGCTATCACCCGTGATGCGTGCATTCATTGCACTGTAAAATCACCCGATCATGTTTCAAAATAAAATAATAAATATACATAAATACGACATAATTTCTAACTTAATCTAACTTTTAAAAAGTCATTGAGTCATCTGTCTCAAGTCGAAGTCAAGTCTCAAGTCATGAAGACCAAGTCAAAGTCGAGTCTTTTATCAGTGTATCAAATTTGCGACTTGAGTCTGACTCTAGTCAAGTCATGTGACTCGAGTCCCCCATGTCTGAATTAAGGTAACCAAACTGAAAAATTACAGGACATTGCATAAAGTCGTTCTTTTCATACAAGATATCAATAATTGAAACTGCAACGATTGTGCTTGTAAATGTTAACTTTCTACTCAACACTTTGCTCCGTCTCTCTCTCGACTAGAACCTGGCTTTGTGCACAGCCTCCCTCATGTACATCCTGAGCAGGGACCGTCTCAACATGGACCTAGACCGCTCCTGCCTGGACCTGATGATCCGTCTGCTGGAGCTAGACCTCGACCAGGGGGGCGGTGTTGCCACAGACTCCGCCTCCCAGCTCAGCGCCAGGGAGATGGCCAAGGTGAAGGAGAAGATCCGCAAGCTGTGTGACATGGTGCACAACAAGCATCTGGACCTGGAGAACATCACCGTAAGTCATGGAGGTCTTTGGGTCTCCTGAGGGTTCTCCTGTGGGACCAGAGCTTCATACAGAGGGGAACCAGTAGAACAGGCTAGAAGGTCTGGAACCAGAGCTATAAACAGAGGGGAACCAGTACAACAGGCTAGAAGGTCTGGAACCAGAGCTTCATACAGAATCAGTACAACAGGCTAGAAGGTCTGGAACCAGAGCTTCAAACAGAGGGGAACCAGTACAACAGGCTAGAAGGTCTGGAACCAGAGCTTCAAACAGAGGGGAACCAGTACAACAGGCTAGAAGGTCTGGAACCAGAGCTTCAAACAGAGGGGAACCAGTACAACAGGCTAGAAGGTCTGCAACCAGAGCTTCAAACAGAGGGGAACCAGTACAACAGGCTAGAAGGTCTGCAACCAGAGCTTCAAACAGAGGGGAACCGAGGAACAACAATTATTCCACGCCCTCCCATTAGCATTTGAATAGCTATTTATATCATAGCAGATTGCTTTCTGAGTCATTTGATGGTTTCTGCCTTTTCAACATACTGCTGCTAGTTATTAACAAAATGAATGACTGAATATGCATAACTATGTTACTCCCTCTGTCCTCTTGGTGTTCTTTTCTCAGCTCACTAATTTTGTCTACCTCCCCTGCGTCTCTCCTGCTCATTCCTTCCCCCCTCTCTACCTTCTGTCTTTACCTCTGTTCCTCCTCGTCTCTGCTGCTAACCATCGTGCTGTTTATCTGTGGGTGGGTGTTCTCACTCTGCCTCTGTCTCCACACAGACGGGCCATCTAGCCATGGAGACTCTGCTGTCCCTCACCTCTAAGAGGGCAGGGGACTGGTTCAAAGAGGAGCTACGGCTTCTGGGTGGACTGGACCATATAGTGGACAAAGGTAGTTGGCACTGGCCACATTCAATGACCCTGTAGACTACAATGTACGTTCCATTGGATTTCAACTCCCAGTTTCTATTGAGCTTAATCTCCAGTGTTTCCCCCAGTACTGTGTTGTTAAGGCCACCTTAACAACAATAGGCCCCCGCCTTGACTGTATTTAATTATGTATTTATTTAATTATTTTTTAATTATTATGCATGAATGTATTGCATTGCATTAATGCATTAACAAAGTAGAAAACTTACTTCCATCAGGTGTAAAAAATAAAGATCAATAATGCATCAGTAATACTTACAACAATGGTCATGCCATAAGGCTTTTTGAATGGACTAACATTTTCTGGGGGAGACACTGATCTAGATATCTCTCTGTCTCTCCCTCCCAGTGAAAGAGTGTGTGAACAACCTGAGTCAGGAGGATGACAAGGAGCAGCTGGTGTCCTCTCTCTGGGGGGCTGAGCGCTGTCTTCGGGTGCTGGACAGTGTAAGGCTCACACCAGTCACAACACTCATGCATACCTATTTTATAATCGGAAACCATAAAGGGCAGAAACGACCCCCTGGAGGTCCGGCCTCTAACGTCAACCATACAGTGTTGATCTAAAACACCTCGTCAATGTGAAATAGCTAGAGACTGCTTTCTGGACAGGTGAGGTGGATTGGCATCAAACAATGGTGGGATCATGTGAGTTAGAAACCCATGAACATTGCCCAGTGTGTCTGGCCTGCCCTCGTATTTATGTGTTGTTCATTGATCAGAAACATGCGACATGCAGCAATAAAATGTTTTTTTTTTTAATGGTGGGAGTTCTCAAGGAAAACAAGTTTGTGTTCCTTTCACATACCCTCAGTGTGTTATGCGTTTCTCGTTGTTTGAACCCAGACTCCTAGCTTGTGTTGTCCAAATGTACCTAAAGGGGCGTGTCTCTACCAACCCATATCACTTCTGTCTTTTTAAAGCTGTGGGCTCATTGCTCCTTTGCAGGTGACGGTGCAAAACCCAGAGAATCAGAGCTATCTGATAGCCTACAAGGACTCATCGCTCATCATTTCTTCTGCCAAGTAAGCGATTACGCATCGCACAAACGCATATCCAAATGTTTTCTGAAATTGTCTCCTCTAATCAATCTTCAGCCTTGCTAGCTCTTGTGCGCAAACAGTGTCTTTGAATGTGGTGGGGGGAGGAGATAGGCATGGCCTGGTCTCCGGAGGTCCCACCCCTCACCCTCTGATCCGAGAGGGTGGGTTGTCCCATGTTCCTCAGTGTTTGAACTCAAAGGATGACCTCTCTTAGTTCAAACGTTCCCACTCCACGGGTCCAAAACTCCTAGAGAGAGGTTAGTGTCAAACCTCTGCAGGGGCCCCATTGAGAGCGTCTGAGTAGACCTCTCAGAACACAGACGTGAGAAGGCTCCCAAGGCTACAGTCTGGTCCTCCCTGTCACAAACGTGGGACCACAACATCTGGGGATGGACTGCTAGCTCCTTGCCTCAGGCTACCAGACCGTTGTATGATCTCCTTCACTGTGTAGAGAAAGTTATTCCTAACACACTGGCACCTCACGTTATTTTATCTACTGATGGCATCGCTGGATAGTGATGGTTGAGCTGGTATTGCTGCTGTTGTGTGAGCGATTACATTTTGAATTATCGTCTGGTGTGTTATATATTATGTTTCATAGTTTCCCTCAGCCTCGTCTCTTATGATATCATAGGCTAGGAAGACTTGTTAAGATATTGTTCATGGAATAAATTAGAACAAATGTTTACAAAGACAAAGTAATATCTGCTTCTTGGAATGAATCCCCTTTACCTGCCGTTTACCACCATGACATCCCCCTTGTGTTCCCCTTGAGTCCCATGTTAACCTCCTCCTCCCCGCTTCCTTTCTCGAAGGGCGCTGTGGAGCTGCGAGGCTATGGTCCAGCGCTACAGCCGGCAGGTGAACCGGGTGCGCTGCTCTGACGGCACCTCGCTGCCCTTCTGCTCCAACAGCAACGTGGGCAAGGCAGTAGAGGACTGCATGAGGGCCATCATCGGGGTGCTGGTCAACCTCACGCATGACAATGGTGGGTCAAGCAGACTGGGACCGCTGGGAGGGTGTGGACCGGTACGGACAGGGAGACCGCTGGGAGGGTGTGGACCGGTACGGGACAGGGATTTACCGTACGCACACTCTTGCCTCGAATGTAAGCAAATAATGTCTCTTTCTTTCCCCCCCCCCACAGAATGGGGCAGCACTAAGACAGGGGAGCAGCAGGATCTGATGATCACCGCTCTGAACTGTGTCCTCAGAGTCCCTCAGTTCCTGCCTCAGGAAAAGAGATTTGACATCAGAGTCCTGGTATGTACACCCCGATAAACACACAACCTCAGGCTTACACCCACACATTTCTAAGACTATACAAACACACAACACATCCACACACTAAGGATCTTTCTGACGGCTAGTTGCCCTGATGGTTAACCAGACGTTTATTGAATGACTAGTAGGGTTGCTGCGGTGTGGACATTTTCACACCGAGTAATACACTTGTCAACACCGGTATTACCGAGTATAAATGGTATAAACTTTGAAACTAAGTCAACCGCCATCTTCTCCGTCAACTCTCCTCTCACACTCGGTGACAGCGTCTGGCAGCGCACCAATTCTCGGTGACAGCGTCTTATAACGTTCTATATATAATAGTATAATATAATTTTATATATAATATCACGGCCAAAAGCTCTGTGCACCTCCGGATGGCCGTAGCCCAAGGAGCTCTCGTAGGGATCGGGCTTCGCGGGGTTTGTTTACCGGCGTTGCTATGGTTACCGGTCTTGCGCGTTTCACGCAAGACCGCAATTTTTTTTTTATTACTGAAAAAAAAAAATACGAAATAACTCTGTTGGCCTCAACACCTGTAACACCAGTAATACCGCATACCGTGGCAACCCTAATAACTAGTCTAAAAAACAGAAAATGCCTAGAAGTCTTATCAACAGTGAGCACCCTACGATAGCAGAGGCCTAACGTGGTCGGAGAGACCATGGTGTTTTTAAGACCATGTGACCATAAGACACATACTGAGTGAGCAGGCCACTCTCACTCATTTAAGTATTAAGTAGCAAGGATCCAGTGGATCTCAGTTTGTTTTCTGTTAAACGGACTGAACTGATTGACATTCCAACCCAGTGCCTCCGTAGCGACTAGGACAGCCATGTTTATTATATTCAGTGTTTCCCCTATATGCACTCAGCAGCGGCGGTAAGTATGACCGCCGCTGCTGAATTTCTTTTTTTTTGACAAGATGAGAGTTTCAGCTTATTTAAATTACGAATGTTATATTATTTTGCGTAGAGCAAAATAATATAACATTCCGCTATGGACGCTGGATATGCGCTTCATATCCAGGTCAATTCACACACTTATGATTATGTAAACTGAGAGGAGAGGAGAGCTCCCTCTTATCTCTTAAAATAACTAATATTATTTTGCGCTACGGATGCTTCATATCAAGGTCAATTCACACACCTGAGTAAAGCATATAAATGGAGAGGAGAGCTCCGCTTCTCTTTAGAAAGATTTGTTATTTTGCGCTACGGACGCTTCACATCCAGGTCACTTCACGCTGTGAGTAAAGCATATAAACGGAGAGGAACTTCCGTAAAGTTGTAAATGAATTGGCAGATTTAGAGTTTGCGGTTCAATAGATCATCAATGAAACATTGTTGCGAGACAATTGAGTGTAGTAACCCAGAGAACCAGCTACAACATTGTTTTCATCCACACGAGCCGTCTTTAGCGAACGGTGAATTGCATTGGCTTCTATGAGCTGTCGGCTTTCAGCCCGAGCTAAGGGACCGTCTGCAACGTGCAAAACTGAAAACGATCACAAATGGTAAAATGTCAATAGCGTCGCCATTATTGACTCTAGAGCCCCAAAACTTATTCGAAAGAGGTATGGCCTCTTTCTGGTCCTACTACAACCTTTAGATTTGAAAAATATGTGTCTTCTTATTTTTGAGGATTTTTTTATTGAGTAACAATTTCAATAGCGTCACCATTATTGGTTCTAGAGCCCCAAAACTCGTTCCATAGAGGCATGGCCTCTTTATGGTCCTACTACAACCTTTCATTTTTAAAAATATATCTCTTCTTATTTTTGTGGATTTTTTATTTACGAACAATCACAAATGGTAAAATTTCAATAGCGTTGCCATTATTGAATGTAGATCCCAATTTTTTTTTTTCCAAATAGGCATGGGCTCTTTATGGTCTTACTGCAACCTTAAGTTTCGAAAAATATATCCCTACTTTTTAAGGAATTTATTTTGAGCAAAAATGCCAATATACTTCATTTTTTTTTTAGCAACAATTTTAGTAGCTTCGCCATTATTGACTCTAGAGCCCCAAAACGTGTTCAACAGAGGCATGGCCTCTTTATGGTCCTACTACAACCTTTGTGATGGGGAGAGGAGAGGGAGTGGGAAGATGCATTGGTTTGAGGCTCAGACCTTTTCGATTGTTGTAGTATTTGTTTAATGTGATTTTACTGTATAGGGTGGTTGTTATAATATATATTTTTTTAAATAAATGTAAATAATGGTTTTAAAGATTATACTTATAATATGTTCAATCGCTCCATATTTCCCCTGCTCATAACTCTGCACAAATCTACTGTTTGTGCATCCTTCTGTTGCCAACAGACAGATACAAACCTCCCCGCAGGGTGTGCTTTGTAAGCACACACAAAAATTTGCGAGCAGAAAAAAATACATTTCACCTCCACTGCTGCAACTTCATCCTAGGGGAAACACTGATATTCTAATTAAAACCCCTTAAACAGGTCCTCTAACTGCAGTTACTGATGTGCGAATAGCGCTGCTGACACGTTGTTTAACACTGGTTAATTAGCCCTATTAACAGCATGGCCTAATTCATGAATATTCCCATCATTAGTTCATGGTGTGTGCTCGCGATTTATATTGGAATGCTTTTCTCAGAGGGACAAGAACGTGTGTGACTAGTCATAACATTCGTGGACCGTGTGGGTCTAGGACCAGCTGGTGTCTCTAGTCAGGAACATCCCTAGGCCGTGTGGGTCTAGGACCAGCTGGTGTCTCTCTGGTCAGGAACATCCTAGACTGTGTGGTCTAAGACCAGCTGGTGTCTCTAGTCAGGAACATCCCTAGACAGTGTGTTTCTCTGGTTAGTGTTGGGGTGTTTTCTAACCCTGGCATCTTTTTCAGTGCAATTAATAATTGAACTAAGTTCCCCTGTCCACATTATTTTTATAATGAAATGAAATATGCGTTTTAAACGCATATCTGAATTACACGAATGTTGTTCTTGCATGGCTTTAATCGTGGAGTGATTAGCATCTCCCTGGCTTGGCCAGCCTCAAGTCATTATGTTTATATCCAGCATGCCCACACTCATGGACCACTAATGTTCTATGTTATGCAACACAACTGTGTGTTGCTTTATGCTATGCTAAATTGTACTTTGTCCTGTATGGTATTGTTCTATGCCATCTCATGCTCAGTTTGTTAATGCTAGCTATCTTGCACAATGACATGCAAAGGTATGCTATAACATGCCAATCCCAGCCTGTTTAGCTCTGTTGAACCGTGGTGCTGCGTGGTCCTCATGCGCCTCCGTCCACCCAGGGTCTGGGCCTGCTGATCAACCTGGTGGAGTACAGCGCCAGGAACAAGCACTGTCTGATGGAGATGGACGTTGAGGTGGAGGTCAGCCTGGGGCTTGCAGACCTCACCATCCTGCCCAACCCACAGCCCCCCGACACCAAGACCGTTTGCTCCCTCAACGCAATCGCCGCCCTAGTACAGGTGGGTGTGTGTGTTGGTTGGTTTGTGGCTGTTGGTTGGTGTTTACAATACATTAAGTACATTATCATGTAGCTGTCTGCTCTTAAGAACACTGTGGATATGTTAACCGTTTGTCGGATGCTCTCATGACTTCGTTTGCTCAAGGGACACAGAGGCACCAGATGACCTCTGTGCCTTGGGCACTGAAGTTCAGTTACTCAGTTGAATGAACCCACTTACTACCCAGTACTGGGGGGAAAAGGAGACACTTGGCCTGTCATGTAGGCTGTCCAGTCACATAGAATGAGATCTGTTTCTGAAACCTTTAGGCGTCCTTCAGTGAGGCTCCGCCCCTTCCTGTTCCCCACCGACAAACTGGAAGTTACTTTGGGAAACGGCGTTATTAGAACAACCGAAAAATGACCTCATCTCCTCCCCCAGCTGTTCCTCGAGCGAGAGCGCGCCGCCCTCTTGGCCGAGTCGCAGACTGATGACCTCATCAAGGAGCCCCCCAAGCCAGCGCTAGATCAGACCGGGGAGTGGCAGGAGGAGGGCGGTGAGATCCAGTGGGTCGCCAACGACAACGCCATCCAACCCACCACCGAGATCAGCAAGAAGGAGGAAGAGGAGAAGAAGAAGAAGGAGGAGGAGGAGGGGGAACTGGACCTCAACAAAGGTTACCACAGTTACTTATGAAAACAGCAAGTTGTGTTACGCAAACATGAGGTTGTCCACTGCAAACAGAAAGTTGGTCTTTGCAAACAGGAAGGCCTGGATTAGCTAGGCCAGAGCGTAGTGGCTAGCATGTTGGACCTGGATTCTCTGGCTTCAAGGGTCTGCTCACTGACTCAAGGACTTTATAGTCTACACACTCAATTCTACGGGCTTTGTTTCTGATACATGAATGTTAACAGCATGTGGACTGACTGACTCTCTGCCCCTCTGGTCCTCAGCTCTGTTGCACGCAGGGAAGCACATGGAGGACAGCTTCGTGGCCTCCTACACCGCCTTGCTGCTTGGCTGCCTCTGCCAGGGCAGCCCGGTAAGACACCTTTCTACACGCACCTGTTCACAGCCCCTTACACTCCAGTTGGGTTCAAATGTCTTGACAGTCAAACGTCTGGACTTCACATCTGAAGTCTAAACCAAGCAATCTCAGCCTAATGGGTGCTCCTTCACGGAGCGGATCAGAGTGGATCCTGGCTCCTTTTCATCGAGACCTTATAGTGATCTGTGACGACCTCAGGCCATCTGATCTATCCTCCACTCTGATGCTGCACATGATCGACAACCCCAGGAGTTTACTGAACGGTTGGAATTCGTTAAGATTCTCTCCACGTTCTGGACAGAGTTGTCCACAGTCTGGACAGCGTTGTCCTTGTTTATAAATATTTGCTAGCCGTCAGGGAGCCCTGAGCGACAGATGTCCCATCAGGAGTCAGGATCAATACCAGCAATGCCTTTCTCTCTTTACAATTACAATTAGGGCATTTAGCAGACGCTTTTATCCAAAGCGACTTACATCGGTTAATGCCCACATTGACACACCGCAGCAGAGTCAACCATGCAAGGCGACAGCCAGCTCGTCAGGAGCAGTTAGGAGTAAGTGTCTTGCTCAGGGACACATGAACACTCAGCTTGGAGGAGCTGGGGACCAAACTAGCAACCTTTCGGTTACAAGGAAACTGCTCTACCCCCTGAGCTAAGTCGACCCTTTTTTACCTTTTCTTTACCTTTTCCCTCCATATTAACTTCCTCTCGTTTGTATGTGTCTCCCTCCATTTCCCTTTCCTCTCCAGATGAATGTGACTACTGTGAGAGAGAACCTGCCTAAAGGTGACTTTTCCATCTTGACGGAGATGCTCAAAAAGTTCCTCAACTTCATGAACCTCACAGTAAGTTCCCTTATTCTCCAAGCGTCCATCTTGGTTCCTCAATGAAACTCAATGCATCATTCTGCATTCGATTCTTGACTGGAACATTTAGTGTGCTGGTTAAACCCAAGGCCTGAGTTACACTGACTGAGACATTTCCCTTGGTATCAATACATCTTTTAAGCTTTTAACCCATTTAGACCGGGACAGCATTACCGCATTTCTACCATTAAAACTGGGGGCGCTGTTGCGTCGTTCTACCTTTCAAACCGGGAAAGCGGATACGTCATTTTGTAGTCTTGGTAGTTTTTTCCACCTATTTCCGGTCTCTTGGCCAATGAAATGCATCAGAATACGTGTGGGAATGTCGCAATGCACCATGGGACTTTTCCAGACTTTTCAAGAACTTTGAAAACATGGCGGAAGAGGAGTGTCGCGGAGGGACCTTAGGTTTTTAGGTTGAAATAGTGCTGCTCAGTTGGTAGAGCACCTGCCCCATGTGTTGAGGGTATAGTTTTCACTGCAGTCTTCTGTCTCTTTCAACTTTCCTGTTCAATAAAAGGCGGAAAAGCCTTTTTTTCTCTCCATTTGCTGAGTTTGTTGAATTTTTTAAAAACTTTATTGAAGGTTTGGACAAATAAACACAACTTCACATGAAAGCCAAAGGTATAAGCTCTCAAATACTTTTTGAATTTCATTTCTAGTCTGCTACAGAGGCTGAGAAATCAATTATTTAGTTGGCGTTGACACTTCTGTTGAATTTCCAGAAAAACTTCAGGTTTTAGGGGGTCATTTTAAAATCTGCCATAGGTTTTACAGGCTTTTTTTCCAGGCGTTTTAGGCCTAAATGGGTTAAATTGATTATTTAAGAAGCATGATCTCATTCATTGAATCAAGACTTCCTGGTTATGTGGGTCTGTGTGTGTGCCTGTGTTGTAACTGACTTATTGTGCCTTCTCTCTCCCCTGTGTTCATTTTCTCTCTTCTTCCCTTATCTATCGCCCCCATTTGCTCTGTCTCTTTTATCCATGTCTCTTGCCCTCCCTCTCTCCAGTGTGATATCGGCACGGCAGGACACAAATCCATCTCCAAAGTTATCGATTACCTGGAGCACTGCTAGGTTGAAGCTGTCTCTCTCTCGCACGGACACCCCATCTTCATCATCACTGTAGAGCTGTTAAAGCACTGACACATACACGTACAGACATACACGTACACACACACCATAATCAATGATGGAGTCACATATTGTTGTACGACTTGCAACAGTTGTATTCTGTTCAGTTTAATTGAGTTGTGTTCACCCAGCCATGTTTTAAGGGTGACAGAACCATTTCAACATCAAGCTTTGGCTGCAGATTGAAGGTGAACTCCCTGTGCTGTTGTCTCCTCCACGCTAAGCTGGCCTCAGCTCCTTTAATCAGACGGACAGTAGTGGCCCTTTATGCATTCGGCCATCATCAGACGCCCCACGTCTCCCTGCTTCCAACAGACATGGAGTGACACATGTTTTGGATTCCAGCAACTCTGCTGGAGCTGCCGTCCGTGACCCCTGACCCCATCTTGCTCTCCATTGAATGATTGGTTTAAGCTTTTTTTTCCCTCTTGTTGATCTGTCAACAGGGAGGTATTTTATTAAGAGGTACCCCCCCTGAGGTTTGGGCTGTGGGTTTGACTGTAGAATCTGGGCAGGTTGGAGGGGAAGGATTTTTTTTTTTTAATCACTTAAAAACGATTTGCAAAAGATTTGCAAAATATAACGACTAACGAGCTTAATTAGTAAAAGACGTATCACATCCAAATGAATAAAGCGTCAGTAATTGTAGACATTTTTTCACAATACTTACTCTTCCAGTGGTAATTAACCCTCTTAATCTCGATCTACCTCTGCTATATGTTTTTTATATATATTATTTATTTCTTGGTTGGTCACTCGTTCCATGTTGTAAAATGATTCCTTTAAGAAGTAAAGTCCTTCTGATTTGTTGTCGTCTCCTACTCAAGGCCTTTAAACAGCCAACATGTGGTCCCAGAATGTCACTGCATGGCCATTTAAAACATTTTTTACCAAAAACTGAGTAATTTTGGAATTTAGAAATGTTGAATACCAGATGAGGTACCATCCAAATGATTTGAGACAGACTGTGTTTCCATGGTTACAATAGCCCATTCCCTGTTGGTTTCCTAAGCAGTTTGATGTTTTTTTATAGTAGTTTGGCCCCTACATTTGTTTTACAAATGTTTCTCATTTCTCCTTTGCTGTCCATCTCCCACACAGGTATTGTATTGACCTCTGACCCGTCACCCTAATTTATTTGATTTCTGACTCTTCTGTCGTCCACTTCCAAACATGAGACCTCAGAGCCTCTCTTTGGTCCAATCCAAACCCAACAAACTCCTTGTAATCCTTTAACATTAAAGAGCTTTATTCACATCTGGAGGAATGGAACAAGTTTGTACATACATGTAAATAGGTTGCTTACGGAAAGAAAACAAAATCTAGACTAGTAGACTCTACTTTTCAGAATGGGACTCTATTTTTTATTTTATACAGCTGTTTTTCCCACGTGTCGTTTCAATAGACAGACAAGGTTCCCTGAACCAACTGCAGAAAACATGTTCTTTGTATCAATTTCCAGAAAGATGTCTTTGGTTACCTGTAAATCATTTTAAAAACAAATAAAAAATTGCTACTTTCAGTACATCCGCTTCTTGTATTGTCTATTTTTGTGCCGCTCTCGTTCTTATAACTGGAGTCTCATGATCAAATTGAGTCTCCTTTCATTTTCAAGTGAACTTTCTAAATACTTTCCTTTGGCCCAATGCTCCAGCATGTTCTATTCATGGGTTCTAATAGGTGAGTTTCAGAATGCATTCTGGGATGAAAAACTGGTCATGCGACGAGTCACCTGGCTTTCAAAACTCGTTTCAGGAAAGCAACTAAAAAATAGAACAACTCAGACAGAGGAAACAATAAAAATAATAATTGAGAAAAGTTGAGAGCAACCATGTAGAGGAACAGTAGAGGTGGCTGGGGGCAGGTCTTGGAAGTGACCATCACTGCAGTGTGCGTGGCTTAGCAGAGCTCACCTGTCTGCTGACATGCATGCACGCGCCCCTTTTCCTCGTACGGCGAACTTGCTTGCTCGGTTGAACTCAGAAGAGACCGAGCAAGGATTCTGAGACAGAAGTCAAAATGCTGCGCCCGGTGTGACTTGTAAGTATGAACTGTTTTCATTGTGTTTGGACAGCTTTGGTGGTTTAAATGGCGATTTCAATCACTCGTATTGCTGCAATACCTTACTTTATCCGTATCTCTCACAGTGCTTTACATACACCAGTGCAGAGTTGATGAACATCGGATTTGCGTGTCAAATCGACATTACACCGGATTTTCAGCAGTCTCACAACATACCGCCAGACAAAGCCAGACCACCGTACTCTCCCTGGACTGTTTTTGGGCCTGGGAGGCGACGCAGACAGCATAGGGAACGGGAGCAGAAGCGGGGATGCAGAGCGGGTCTACTAGTTAGGCTGAGGAAACAGCCCTTCAGACCGGCTCTGCCGAGCATCTTCTTGAGCAATGCCAGATCCATGGTCAACAAAACAGACAAATTGGAGTTATTGATGGCAGAGAATCGGCACACTCGGGACTGTTCCGTGACGATAATCACGGAAACTTGGCTTCACTTGCTCAATTCGGACGCAGCTGACTAGCCGCACCATGCACCACTTTGACATAACCAGCAGCTCTTATAAGAAGAGGGGAGGGGGTTTGTGTATTACATTCATCAAGGCTGCTGTATGGACAGCAGAGTTATAAACACCCACTGCTCTCCCGAACTGGAGACAATGACTGTTCTGTGCAGACCGTTTTATCCTCCAAGAGAGCTAACAGTGGTATAGTTACTGCTGTATCCCCCGGATGCCAACGTTAGCACGGCCGTCTCCCCACTCCGCGAAGTGATAAGCAGACAACAGAAGGCTCATCCTGAGGGAGCTTTTATTGTTGCTGGGGATTTAAATCAGGCCTGTCTAAAGAGTCTGCTTCCCAAGTTTGTGCAGTATGTCCAGTGTCCCACCAGAGATAAAAAAAAAAACACATTAGATCAGCTTTACTCAAAGCTTAAGAAAGCATACAGGACAATACCCCTCCCCCACCTGGGCAGGTCGGATCATATTTCGCTGCTCAATGTCCAAGCTTACACACCCCTCAGGAGAAGAAGAAAACCAGCCAAAAGAACTGTAAAAATTTGGCCTGAGGGAGCACTCAGCCAGCTACAGGACTGCTTTGACCACACCGAATGGGCTGTTTTTGATCAACTGGAGCTAAATGACCACACTGATTCTGTTTGTTTTATTTTAAGACCTGCACTGACAATGTTACAGTGAACAAACATCACAGTTTTCAATAATCGGAAACCATGGATGACAGCTGAGGTGAGGACACTGCTGAAAGCCCGAGACTCAGCCTTCAAGGCTGGCGACCAGGACCAGTACAGGATGGCAAGGAGAGGGATCAAAGCAGCCAAAGGGGACTACAAGAGGGAGGTGGAGAACAATCTGGCTGACAAAATCCCCAGGAAAGTGTGGCAGGGTCAACAACACCTGACGAACTATAAGGGCACCCCATCGGATGCAGTAACTGCTGACACTTCGCTGGTGGAAGAGCTAAACAACTTTTTCGCCCGCTTTGAAGTTCAAAAACCCCCCCTTGCTCCTGCTGCTCCTCCTCCTTTTTCCTCCCAGCCCCTGAGCACCCACCAGCTTGAGCTGCAGGAACATCAGGTGAGAAGAGTCCTGAAGGCCGTAAACCCACACAAAGCAGCAGGAATAGACGGAGTACTGGGAAAAGTACTGAAGGTCTGCGCGGACCAACGGTCAGGGGTCCTAACAAGGATATTCAACACCTCCCTGGAACAGGCTACGGTCCCACCCTGCCTCAAAGCAGCCACCATTGTCCCAGTTCCAAAGAAATCCACCATAGGCAGCCTAAATGACTATAGACCAGTGGCACTAACATCTGTCGTCATGAAGTGCTTCGAGAAGCTCGTCCTCCACCACCTTAAGTCCTGCATCCCTCAAAACTTTGACCAGCATCAGTTTGCTTATAAAGCAAACAGGTCGACAGCTGATGCAATCGCCACTGTCCACCACACTGCAGCGAGTCACCTGGAAAAACAGGGGAATTATGTCAGGATGCTTTTTGTTGACTTTAGTTCGGCGTTTAACACAATCTTGCCGAACATTCTCATCAGGAAACTGACTGACCTGGATTTCCCTGCCCCAACCTGCGAATGGGGCAGCTTCTGGCAGATCGTCCACAGACAGAGGATGGGGACACAAACATTTTCCACCCTGACACTCAGCACGGGCTCCCCTCATTGCTGTGTGCTGAGCCCCTTCCTGTATTCTCTTTACACGCATGACTGCGTCCCCGCCCATCAATCAAATGTCATCGTCAAATTTGCGGATGACACTACAGTGATGGGTCTCATCTCCAACGGTGACGAGACAGCATACAGGGAGGAAGTCCAGAGGCTCACAGCCTGGTGTTCAGCTAATAACCTTTTGCTGATGCCAGCAAAACCAAGGAGATGATATTTGACTGGAGCGGGACGAGAGGTGACCTCGCACCACTCCAGATAGATGGGGTCTGCGTGGAGAGGGACTCCTTCTTCTAGATTCTGGGGATGCAGGTCAGTAAGGACCTAACCTGGCACACCAACCCGGCTGCGGTGGTCGGAAAGGCTCAGCAGAGGCTATTTTTCTAAGACTGCTGAGGAAATGCTAGGTGGGGACAAAGCTGCTGCAGACCTTTTAACACTCTGCTGTTGAAAGTGTACTGGTGTGGTACGCAAACTGCACAGCCAAAGACAGGAAAACCCTGCAGGGGGTTATTATGACGGCTGGAAAAATCATCGGCTGCCCCCTGCCCTCCCTGGAGGACATTGCAACCTCCCTGGGGCTGAATAGCAAAAAGAAAAAAAAAATGATGAGTGACCCATCACACCCCAGCCATGGCCTTTTCCAACTCCTTCCTTTGGGTAGGAGATACAGGTCCCTTGGGAGCCGGACAAACAGACTGAGGAATACCTTCTACCAGTGGCGAAGCTAGACCTTTTTTGGGTGGGCTCAAGCCCACCTAAAACTTGCCTTAGCCCACCCTATCATTTCGTCCTCAAATCTAATATTCTACAATTTTTTTTACACAAGCAATGAGAGGATAGATGCTGTACAGTAATGAACAGGCACAAATGGGCTAGTAAAATCGAGCGCAACCTTCCTGCAGGAATCTCTAACCTCTGATTGGTAGGTGGGCGTCTCCTGTTTGACAAAACCAAAAAGGCAGCACGAGTACACTTAACATAGTTTCTGCTGTTTTGTCTGTCAAAAAGGCTTGTTAGTCTTTATCAGAAAATCCACGATTTCCAGCTGTGTTATAACATGACCAGCTAATAATAATAATAATCATTTTAAAACCTTGACATAATCTGTCAGAGGACTATTAAATGACAGTTGACCACAAGGCGATTCTATCTATGCCTCCTCTTGAATTGCTTCATGTTTTAGTCGGCAGGGGCTTGTAATGCTGCGTAGCATGATAAGCATGATAAGGTGCAAGGAGCAGAAAAAGTTGATATGGGTGCTAATTTTCAGTTGAAAAAAAACGCTGTCATTATTTTATCAGCTGAGGGCATGTTCATTGCCATAACAACCTGAGCTAATCAACAAGTACATGCTTTAATACTATGAGACTCATGAAAATGCCCTCAGCTTATAAAAGGTGTGCGGCAGATGGGACATAGTGTCTTATTTATTTATTTATTTATTTCAATAAGTTACTTATTTTATTTTTAATAAACAATACCAAGGGTCAGAAGATTTTCAAGAATTTTGATCGTACAGTCATGACAGAGGGACTTGGTGTCTTTATTCATGCTTGAAAGATGAACATATATTATTTTCTTTGAAAGGGAATAAGATAATGAAGCTGACAAGTGACCAATGTTTACTGTTTAAAAATTTAAAAAAAATTCATTAAATGCAAACCCCAGTGAATCATATGCTTTTGTTTCTGTTTTGAGATTCACACAGACTTAGCAGTCTTGTTTAAATGTTACAAATTGAGTTAATAAACTGAACTTGGAAATTGTAAGTTGTTGCAGATATTATCTCCACTAATTTTATTAATCAAAATAAATAAATATTAGCAGGTTCTCAATAGTAGGCTGTTTCAATTCAGGGAGGGCGCAAAAAGGGTGGGAATGACAGAAAATAATTGAGGGCCACTGGTCTAGAACATGTTGTACTTGTTGATTAGCTCATGTTGTTATGGCAATGAAAACGCCCACAGCTGATAAAATAATGCCAGGGGGTTTGTTTTAACTGAAAATTAGCACCCTATTTTGTTTTGCATCAGAACAAGATTTTTTTGCATCAGAAGTTTTATAAAAATGTATGGGTCCCTGAAAGTGAGACAACATAGTTTATTGCTCCCGAAATAGTGGTATGTTTCTCATATTATTAATCTCGTAGGCCTACATGTTGCACCAATGTGTTTCAGTAAATGTGTAAATAAAAAAAAGGGTCATTTTGAGTGAAACTTACACAAAGAAAATTTAATATACCTCAAATTTGTTATTACAGTTCACATCCATTGAATATTCTTCATCCACTTTTTTCCTTTTATCCCTTTAGTGATTCAGAACTGCATTATTTAGATGACACTGCCAGCTTTGGCTTAGACATACAACAGCATAGTAACTAATAAAATAAAGGTTGTGGAATAAAAAAATCTTGGGATAGGACTTTATATACTTCATATACCCCTGTGGCTTCCTGGGGTTGAGCCCCCCCAAAAGTCAGAACCTAGAATCGCCCCTGCCTTCTACCCCTGGGCAATTCGTCTACTAAACGCCTGACACCCCCCCCTCCCAATGGACATGTGGAATCCTCTACCGTATTCTTTTAAAATAAGACACTTATATTTTATATCTGCACATTTATTGTGCCTATTGCTGTTGTTTGTGTTAACATTTTGCTTTTTGCACTGCTTTTTTTTGCACTGTGGGTAGTGAGCACCACCCCAATTTCATTGTAAGAGTTTGCACAATGACAATAAAGTCTGAATCTGAATCTATATGGCCTATACTTATTTTGGAGCGCCTGGTACTCCAAAAGTACCAGTAGCGACAAAGCTGTTTGTCGCTACTCCGACAAACAGCTTCCGGGTGGCGTCCCTGTTTTTCTCCAAAGACGCGCGCAAAACCTAATTAAACGCTTGAAGTGTTGGCGTGACGTCACATCCGAGGTCCGAGTCGGTTCGTAGGAATACTAAAACGCACCATAAGTGCGGACATAAGACACTCCCCTCAACATATCAAAATGTTGCCCTGGTTGGTTGGAATTGCCACTTGGAATTTTCCACGTGAGAAATGACATAACTCCTTTCAGAGAGGCGTGCCTGGTGCCCTCTCCCAAACTATGCATATTAAAAACAGACGCTTTTGTGAGCTTTCACTTTGTCACTCATGTATTTTTTTATTTTGAATGAGGGGTTGGAGATTGTTTAATATGAAACTACAATTGGCGACCAATATCCTTTGGTTGCAGAAATTCAGCACCTTTGCTCCTCAGCCTGCATCAATAAGAGGATCTCCAATGCGTCAAATTCATCTGCTACGAAGAACGCAAGCACCACTTTGTATGCCATCGTATTTGTTGATGAGAAGTTCACCTGTGCCCACCTTGACGTGATGGGAACTTGATGTTATTATGACGAGTTCCGCCGGATCTTTTCAAGTCTCGTTGATAAATGCGGTCCTATAGAGCAGGGGTTCTCAAACTATATGGGGCCGGGGACCCCCCCATAGGGCAGATTATTTTTCAAGGACCCCCTCATAACCGCAACACAAATGTAATCATATAGGCTCATGTCTAGTTGTTCTGTTAGATGCTTTTGAACTCTTTTATGCTTCAATCATTCAGCGCTAATATCACAATAGTTTTAAATAAGCATTTTATTGCACTTTGGCCTAACTTTACAATATGTAAATAGATGTTACTTTTTTTTATTTATTTTTTTATAAATGTGTGGATAAAAATTTCGCCCACATACACATAGTTGGGCCATTTGGTAATTCGTCACAGCCAATAACAACGAAGGACAAAACATTGATGGAACAGACAATATACTGTTGAACAATTAAAATACTCAAGAGACAATTGTTTTAGAGGGTAAATCATGAATCAAAGCTAAATCTGTGTATGTGTGTGTGTATGGGGGTAAAAATGAACTGCAACAATAGTGCAACAGGCTTTTTGAGTATATTGCTAAAAGACGATGAAAATGTACTGATGCAGTAACAGGTTCAGAGAGAATCTAACTTTTTGAGAGAGAGAGAGAGAGAGAGAGAGAGAGAGAGAGAGAGAGAGAGAGAGAGAGAGAGAGAGAGAGAGAGAGAGAGAGAGAGAAGAGAGAGAGAGAGAGAGAGAGAGAGAGAGAGAGAGAGAGAGAGAGAGAGAGAGAGAGAGAGAGAGAGAGAATTAACTGTAGAAACACATTGGAACACAATGTAACAAGTGCAACATCAACTCTTCTATCAATCAAATCAAGTAGTGTTAACAGACAATACAAAAGCACTGATATAAGGTGACAATAATGCATACTCTTAAACAGAAAGAGATGAATGGTCACCCCATATTAAGAAGATTAATGTGTCACTAATGAGATGGGTGTGCCGGGTGTGGGAGATGGGTGTGTCTCTAACTACATAGTTTGTCCAGTCTTGGCGCGATGGACGATAAACCGACTCTATGATCACTCTCCACATGGAGATGAGCTTTGTATTTTGTCTTCATTGCCGTCAAAGTTGAGAACAATGACTCGCATAAATAAGTAGTAGGAAATGGTAGAAATACCTGCGCATGGTCTTTGCTGTAAGCTCAGGATAATCATGTGAGAGGGAGGGCCAAAAGACTACATGGCTCACCTGCTGGAATCGGGCCTTCAGAGTCCGGTCACAAGATAAGTCCACCAACTCATCCTCTGCTTTGCTAGTTAGACCGCTACATGTTACTCCTGGAGCAAAGGGATCTCGCACCCAGTCCCAAGCCTCAGTATTTACGTCTGCGAAGTACGAATTGAAGTGCTTGCTGAGTGCAGTGAGGTGAGAGGTGGCTACCTCTTTCACTGCAGGAACTGACAGGTTATTTGCGTGAAGATAATCCGTGGGTGGCAGGAACATGTCGGTCACTCCATCTTGGAGTCTTCTTCTCCATAGCTCAGTTATTTTGTCGCTAACGTCAAGGATGGATGCATAGCGTCCCTGGATGGAGAGGTTGAGGCTATTAAGAATGTTGAATACATCCACAAGATATGCCAATTTGGCAACATACTCTGGGTCGTAAAAAAAACTCTGCGAGGTCAGGCTTTTCAGTCCTCAGAAGGCTCTGACAACTCGCTGCGTAGCTCGAATACTGAGCTGATAAAGCAGTGTGTCATGGCCCGCATCCATCTCCTGACAAAGTTGCCCAAACAAACGTGACTGCAATGCCCTCGACTTAACAAAATTAACTGCAGTTAAAGCTGTACTCAACATAAAAGTGCAGATCTGGTTCAATACCTTTGGAGGTGAGCGCTTGCCGGTGCACATACATTGCACAGATTTCACTTTTGGATTTACTGCCTTTATCCGAGTGACAACGCCGCTCTTTCGGCCCGTCATTGCTGCAGCTTCATCAGTGCAAACAGCCACCACCATTTCCCCCAACTCAGCTCATGGAACTCAAAAAACTCGTTCAGGATCTTGAATACCTCCTCGCCGGTTGTCCTGCCAGGGACCTCTTTGCAGAACTAGAAGTCCTCCAAAATGGCTCCATCCCACGGGTAGCGGACAAGAGTGATTAGCTGTGCTGCGCTAGCAACATCAGTTGATTCGTCCAACTGTATAGAGATTGCAACTCACTGCAACAAAGTCTCCCCAGAAGCTGCACGATATAATCGATCCTCCTTTTTCCCGATGTCATCGGAGAGGGGTATGCTTTTTAATTTATTTGCTACCTCTGTCCCGAGCATTATCTCACACATACCCATTGCTGCTGGGAGAATCAGCTCTTGTGCAATGGTATGAGGCATCTTCATCTGCTGAGCCACTAAAAATGAAGCCTTCTCTTCCCTCTCAGACATTGTGGTCAAATTAGTGAGTTTTGATCGTTGATGGAAATATTCTTCACCTTTCCTCGCAAAGAATTCCTTTGATTTATCCCCTTACTCTGGGTGCTTCTTTAGGAGATGACGCTTTAGCTTAACCAACTTCATTGATTCGTTCGCTAACACTTGAAGACACACAAAGCACATCGGCTTCCCACCACTGTTCTAAACACATCCAAAGACAATGTAGTTTTCATCGTACCTCCTAACTTTTCCGCTTTGTTTAGGATTATCAGTATTAGGCCTTTTTAAATATTTATCCATTGTGGATTCTCCTCAGTAGGCTACTTAAAAGTTTTCAGACTCAAGAATGTGTTGACAGATTGACGTAATGTTAACAGAGTTACTATTGGCCCAAAATGAAAGCAGGGGGAGGGCTGAACACAATGCGCCTGTTTAATTGGCTTTCATTTAGTTATTCAGCTGCGAGATGTGAAGTTAAAGCCTGAGGGAGTTTGACGTAATGTAAAAGCAGAGTGTTCATTGGTTTAACGTTACACCAACGGGAGTAATGACGACAGGCACAGCACTTTCTCCATAAATACCGGTATGTTTATGTTGTAACAAGCTCTTCACGGACCCCCTGGCAACGCGCCGTGAGCCCATGGGACCTATGAGATTGAATAAAATGAATTGGTTTCAATGGAGAGAAAGTAATTATTTTCTGGTCCCAGTCTTTATATTCCCTGGATAACACAGATTTAGTTTTTGTATTTAAATGTTAATTTTTCATTCAAAGAAAACAAAAAAAAATTGCAAAGAAGTTTGATAATGTTAGGTTTTGTGTGAGGCCGCTTTGTGAACTACAGCTCCTTGCTGCTCTCGACGCGAATGATATACGTCACCACCACTCTGGTACAGACATAGCGATCTCTGCTCTACTTCACCGCTTTTTTCCAAGGGGAGGATAACAGCATCGAAAGAGGTGAAAACCATTCTAAGTTGGGCATGTTGAAAGTTTCAGTTATGCTGATGGGGAGATTGTCGGTCTCGTCCACGCCAGTCGCAGGGAGCGTGACTTCAAATACGAGACGTCTTTCTCATTGTGTTCTCTCTACAGCCTTTAACTGAACAATTGGACAATAAATGGTCAAACTCTTGGCATGAAAAATTATCATTTAGGTGGAAAGAGTACAAAAATATTCTACTCAAGTAAAAGTATGATTACTTGGATGAAATTTTACTCATGTAACAGTAAAATTACTCGTCTAAAAAATTGACTTAACTAAAAGTAAAAAGTAGCTGATTTAAAATGAACTTAAAGTACAAGTTACTAGTTACTTTTTTAAAAGCGGGAGGGGGCAGGGGTCACTTCTAGTGTAGGGCATTATAGACAAGGGGATATCAATCTCAAACTAGTTTTGTTTAATGAATGCAACACCTTTACAAATTAAAGTGTAAAAATTAAACAAATCATGTCACCACACATGAATGGAATCATACTGTGTCATTATACTTTAGATAAGTTTTTAAAAAACAATTTGGAGCAAATATTTCACATCACATTAGAAGACAACCGCATCGATACAGAATCCTTGGTCTTAATGATACATTTTCAAGAGATAAGTAGGCCAGTCTTAAGCTCTCGTTTCAGCAACATAGACGTGCTAAACAAGAAGACAATTATTTGTGTCTGAAGAGTTTTATTTCTCTGTAGCAAAAACTTTGCAAATTGCAATGAAATTTCAGGGCTAAACAGTCCTTAACCTTTGTAAACAGGTATAGCTTAATGCACTACATTATCATCCGCCTTCAGCTTTGTTGGATGTTCCCTCAGTAAAGAAATGTTTTCATCAGTATGTAAATCAAAGTTGTGTTCATTAAACACAGAGCATTTAAAATATTAACATTAATAGCTTAAATTAAATAACTCAAATCACATTTTGTTTTTTACATTATATAAATTGACAGTACTGAGCGCCGTCCAATATGGTAATACATTGACTCTGCATAGGAAAGCATACCTCATACAACCCCATTTCAAGTTGTTACTATGACTTTAACATTCACACAGTTGTTCAATTTTGATGTAACTGTATGGATTCATATCCCTATTTACATTCAAACAGGTTGCCATTTGAATGGGACATCATTCTCTAACAGTGTTGATATGTGATTTATAAAGCCTAAAGTATCCTGCCATGAAACAGCCACCACAGGATGGCGCTCGTAACACAAGAGCTGTAATAGCGATAGTAGTAAAATCAAGTGGCTAAATGTGACTAAATGTCCCTGCTTCAATGGTTGTCTCATTAAAAGCTGGGTAAGACCGCTATTAAATTTAAAAACGGTTATAATAACTGTTTAATGGACGCTGTGGAGACAACGTGGATGCGAGAACCGCCGTGGATTCCTGATAACTGGAACCCTCGTGTCGCATTATAGTAGCCATTACCTAGCTTGCTAGTGCACTGGCAACCAGCGTTAGCAATGCCATGCATTTTTATATGATGCTATTTCACTTCTTTCGGCAAACACATCTTACATTGCATAATGATGCTGTTTCCTTTTTGGCTCTTGTAACAGAAGTGGTCCTGTCCCCTGGCATTATGTAAGGCAAGGGGTTCACTTCGGATTTACAATGAGCTGTACTATTTTCCATATCATCTCTGCGGTCGTCTGTTTCCATGATCGTCGACGTTGTCATTTGGTTTTGGTGCAAGTTTGTTCTCCTCTCCTCCCTTCCACTGCAGTAGTTTCCAGTGTTGTCCCGTAAAAATAAAAGCTGTCTGCGATTTTTATTTTATTTTATTTCCTTTTCTATTTTTACTCAGCAACGCGGGTGAAATAAAATGTAGCGAATTACAATACTGTACTTCAAAATAAACATATTCAAAGTAAAAGTAAAAAAGTAAAAAGTAAGTAAAAAAATTACAAGTACACAAAAAAACAAAAAATACAGAAAAATGCAAATTTCTAATGCCCATTATAATAGGCTCTTCACTTCAGGACTTAAAACAGGTACCCACCGGGGCAAGTGGCACTAAGGGGGCAGATATTTCAGTCCTTGATGTGTTGCAGCACTGGGTTCCATATGGCGAGGAATTTCTGAGAGTTGCCGGACAGTTCATATCTCAGCCTCTCCACATGTAAAATGCTCATTAGTTCCTTTAACCAAGTGTCAAACTGTGGGGCTGAATCTGATTTCTACAATTTCAAAATGCGTCTCAGCAATTACCATGCCATAAACCAGGATTGTGTGAGCATTATGGTCCAGCTCTTCCAAGGTTGTGGAATAGCCGAAGAGAGCGGTTTCAGGATCAGGAGTTAAAGAAACATTAAAAACAGTAGAATACCATTGAAATACCAGACACCAAAAGTTGTAAAGATTTGGACAGTCCCAAAAGTAGTGAGCAAGTGTACCCTCGGCGTTCTTACATCTGTTACATATAGGCGGGAGATTTGGGAAAATGTTATGCAGTTTAACCTTAGAATAGTACAATCTACGTGTGACCTTAAATTAAATTAGCTGAAGCCTCGAGTTTATAGATCAGGATTTTATGCTTTTTAACGCTTTTTTTTTTTTTTTTTAAGGCAAGGCAAGGCAAGGCAACTTTATTTATATAGCACTTTTCATACACAAGGCAGACTCAAAGTGCTTCACATATAAACATTGTCATACAATAAAATTAAATAATAGATAAGTAAAAGAAAACATATGCAAAGAAATTAGTAAAATAGTGCAATGTATCTTTCTGGTAAAAATAGAAAATAAAGGAGAAGTTAAAAAGGCATGTTAGTACGTAAAAGAAAACATATGCAGAGAAATGAGTAAAATAGAAAGTGCAATGTATTTAAGACAATAAAATAAAATAATAGATAAGTAAAAGAAAAACATATGCAAAGAAATGGGTAAAATAGAAAAAAGGCATTTTAGTATTAAAATAGAAAATAAAGGCAAAGTTAAAAAAGCTTTTTAGAAAGCGCAGCGTATTTAAGATTTTAGCAGAAAGCTATAGCAAACATAAAAGTCTTCAGTCTTGTTTTAAAGGTGCTCAGAGTTGGGGCAAGTCTTAAATCCTCTGGGAGTTTATTCCAGCTATTTGTTGCATAGTAACTAAATCCTGCTTTCCCATGTTTTGTGTTTACTCTGGGGATAATTAACAGATTGGTCTCAGAGGATCTTAGTGGTCTAGAAGGCTGATGTAGTGGAAGCATATCAGTTAAATATTTTGGGCCTAAACCATGTAGGGATTTATAGGTTAGCAACATGATTTTAAAATCAATTCTCTGACCTACAGGAAGCCAATGTAACGACTTCAGAATTGGTGTAATATGATCAAATTTTTTGGTCTTTGTTAGAACTCTAGCAGCAGCATTCTGAACAAGCTGAAGCTTCCTCAGAGTTTGTTTTGGGAGACCTGTGAGGAGACCATTGCAGTAATCAAGCTTACTAGTGATAAAGGCATGTGCAAGTTTTTGTAAGTCTTCGGTGGACATGAGCCCTCTAAGTCTTACTACATTTTTAAGGTGATAATATGCCTTAAAACCCAGACAATATGCCTTTAACCCAGACATTGTCAGAAATTCCAATGTTTTGTCATGGTCTCTCCTACCAGGTCCTAGCTGCCGCTAGTTTCGCTCCTTGTCCGTCTTGTCTGTTCCTGTTTGTTGTGTCAGTGTTTCATGTGCGGGGCGTGGTCTGCGCAGTTCCCCGAACCAGCCTCGTTGATCACCCGCACCTGACAGTCATCTCCAATCAGGATCACCTGTATATCTACCCCAGCCTTCCAACCACTCGTCGCCAGATCGTCAGTTGTACTACCATGTTGAGTAGCTTCTTGATTCTTCACCCGGTATTCCTAGTTTCCTAGTTTACTCGTGTTCTAGTCTGCGCATTCCTGATACTCTGTCTTTCTACCAGCCATCACCATCACGACCACCCTTCAAGCCTGCTCTATGCCGGAGTTACCATCACCACCGGATCGTCGGGTGTGGCTGTCGGTTCGGCTGCCAGCCGACTCATTCCACCCCGGTTCAGACCACCCGGTCCGTGGAGCCAGGATTACCATCAACGGATGCAACCACCAGCACCAACCGTTACCATCCGTGGATTAATAAACTGTTCAACTGATACCTCTCTCGTCTGTTGTTACTCGTGCCGTGCGCTTGGGTCCTTCCTGTCTAGAACCGCAACATGTTTAAGTCTTTTTCCCAGGTTTGCTTTATTTTTAAAGTAGATTAGTCCTGCTGGTTTAAAAATATTCCTACAAAAGATGAAATCAGGTTTTTAGCTTCTGTGAGCCCAGCAAAATTTTGGACAATGAATCATCTGTGGGCAAGGACTCAAAGGATGGTGTATTTTTTTTCGGACATCATTTCTCAGCTGTAGGTACCTGAAGAATTGAGCTTTTGAAAGTGAAAACTTTGATACTAGCTGTAGGTACCTGAAGAATTGAGCTTTCGAAAGTGAAAACTTTGATACTAGCTGCTCAAATTAAGCAAAGTGACCATTTATATAAAGGTCTTCTCCTGTAACTATTCCCTTCCAACTCCAATCTCTGAATGCTGAATCTGTGAACGATGTTGGAAAGGCATGATTATGCCAGATTGGGGCATGTATGGACATGCTCGGTGGTTCACAGGCCATCCTAATTTGGTTCCAACTTCTCTGAACATAGGACAGGATAACGTGGTCTCCTCTGAAGGAGGCAAGCAGTCTGGGAGAAGAGAAGATAATTTAATGCCCAGGTACTTTATACTGACCGAATTTGTTTTAAACTGCGCCTTGGTTAGGAACGTTTGGTCCAGATCTGCTGTCAACGACAAGAGTTCACTTTTTTGACAGTTTATGGTGTTACACGAGATTTCGCCAAAATAATTAATTAGCTGGAGTAGGTGAGAGGCGGAACTCTCGGGTCGGATACAAAGATGGCGATGTCATCTGCATACAGAGAAATATTATGGTCCATCCCACCTAGTGTTATTGGCTTTATAAGTGCGTGCCCTCTTATGCCAATAGGCAAGGGCTCGATGGCCAATGCAAAGAGCAGCAGCGAGAGAGGGCAGTCCTGACGCGTGCCCCTCTGAAGGGCGAAGGGTGTGGACCTGTCCTGGTTAGTTAGAATGGAGGCGGTAGGATGGGCATATATTAAACGCACCCAGGAAATAAAAAAGGCACCAAGACAGAACTCCTCCAGTACCTTGAGCAGGTACTCCCACTCAATCCAGGCACAACAGCTTGTTTGGAAGAGCTGAGAGCTGAAATGAAAAGCAATTGGGGATGAAGACGGTCTGATCTGTGTGAACAATGGATCCTATAAACTCGTTTAGTCTATTTGCCAGAAGTTTTGTGAAAATTTCGAAATCCAAGTTAAGCATAGAAATTGGTCGATATGAGGACGGGTTAGTTTCCTCCCTGTCTTGTTTCAACAAGAGAGAAATGTTTGCGTTACTGTCATGGCCAATGTTGTGGTGCTGTGTTTTCTCCCCCTGGGTTGGCCACGCCCCCTGTCTGTCTCTGTGCCTTGCCTGCCACTCAACTGCTCACACCTGGCCTGCATCATCTCATCAACTCCCCTTCAAATACACATGGTTTCCCTGCAGTCATCGCCAGATCGTACTTCGTGTTACCGTGGTAGTTACTCGTTCCTGGCTCCAGTACAAACTCTCTTGTGGATTTCTCGTGCCTCACCTTTGTTTTCTCTCACCTATAGTTTTTGGATCATCACCTGCAGTCTTCACTCCCTCCAGCCTGATACACCCCACTCCAACCTACCTCCTGCTTTACTCCTGGCTGTAACAAATAAACCTGTGTGTTCACCGTCACTCCAACTCCTGTCCGGTCTCTGCTCTTGGGTCCAGCAGCTAACGCTACCCTAACAGTTACACAGTGTTGGTGGGAGCCTTTTTGCTTCGGTTGAGTCGGAGAACAATCTATGCAGGATCGGGGTTACTTGGTCTACAAACTTCTTATAAAATTCGACTACGAAGCCATCTGGCCAAGGGGTCTTGCCATTATGCAGCTATCTAATACCGTCCGTTATTTCTCCAGAAGACAGTTCAGAGTTTAAGGCTTCATGGGAGGCCCTGTCTAGTTTTGTCTAGCTTTTGTCTAGCTTTTTTAACAATGCATCAATATCACCATTATCTTGGATTTATACAGCTCCTGGTAATACTCCTTAAAGCATTTATTTAACTGTTTCGGGTCAATTAAAGCCACACCTCTGCTAGATTTTATTGTATGTATGGATCTGAGGCCTGTTTCAGGTAGCTGGTTTAACATACTCTGAGTTTAATCCTGCGCTCTGAGTTGGTTGACTCAGAGTTCAGGGTTCAAAAGCAACTCTGGGTTTTTGGTTTTAGAACAGGGGATCAGCGTTGGTTCAATCAACCCTGAGTGTGTTCACGCTGGGTTGGGGGCGTGCCTGTTGACTTTAAAGAGCCAATCATCAATGGAATCTCTGATAACATGATCAAACATGGACCAAAAACCGTAGATCCGCTTACTTTTCCCCCACGGAAATAGAAATTCTAATGCACGCATATGCCGAGCAGTTACCAATTTTAACCAAAAAAAGCAATGCCGCCGCGGCAGCGAGAGTGTGAGAGAGAGCTTGGCAGGAAATTGCTGAACAAGTCAATGCGTGAGTAAAATAAAACAGTAAAATAAAATGAGGAAAGTTTAATATGAAATCGAATTCAATGAGAGGCCAGCCCTTTCTAAATCACAGCTTACCTCTGTAAGATTCTCGCTGGAATTATAATGAAACGCTCTACTTGGCACTGTGAAATCCAATGTCATCTTTTGCATTCCTATAGCTTCCAGTCAAAGAGCTCTATAAAATCTATCTGGAAAACAAAGCAGACTTGGAAATGGACCACATTAGGCAAAAGATGAAAAAGGATGCTTTGGAGATCCAAATTTTGGAACACAATTTAAAGGTGGGTGAGGTGCAAACTGGGATACTGTTTCCTGCTCCAAAAACATACCCAATATGAATGACTTTTTTTGTGCTTTCAGGAAATAAAGAAATCCTCATAAAAAGTAGATTGTCTTCATTAGAACACGGGCTGTGGTGGGACAAGTTATTTTATTGATCAGTGTCACCCCCTACCAGAGGCTGGGTCTGTCACACGAGTTTACATACAGGAATGCCAATTTTTTTTTCGGAAATAATAAAATACATTTAACTACATAGAAAACTCAAACAAAATGATTCAAACCACCCTTCCGTCCTGTGGATCTATGGCATGGTTTGGGTTGATGTGCTGCTCATCTGCAACTGTAGGTGGGCAATTTTCCCCTCTCAAAATCGCGATGTTGTGAAGAACCACACATGCAATTATTATGTCACGTGCCCTTTCTGGTGTGACTCGCAGCATTTGGAGGCACTGGAATGTTGCCTTCAGGATCCCGAACGTGTTTTCGACCCTGGCTCTCGTCCTCATATGCGCCAGGTTGTAGCGCTGCTGTGGTCCTGGCACGGGATCGGCATACGGGGTCAGAAGGCAAGGCTGGCAGTGGCAGGGGTACCCTCTGTCACCTAAAACATGACCGTCAAACTCTCCTACGATACAGGTGAAATATTAATCATCTGAACAAATATGGATTATAAGTCCTTCAAATATAGGTTTAACTAACCACGGGCAAAGCGAGTGCGAACTTAAAACATTACCCCAGTGCATTTGACAGTTAACATAGGGGCTGAGAAGGTGGTCTAAATAAATGATAGATCGCGCTGAAAAACGATAGCGCTCGTGAAGAAAATTGTCAGGAAAATAAGAAGCTATATCCAACCGGGGTCTTAATAATCGTTGCTCACGGAGATTCCTTCTGAGGATCGCAGCCTCTACGTCCACGGGCTCTCGTAGAAAAGTTCCTTCCTTCTGTCGGAGAGCTGCCTTCAGCCTTATAGACAACAAACTCAGAGTAGGTCTAACCACCTCCCGATCAGGTTAGACCCACGGCATATGTTGCCGCAGCAACTAACTCTCGGTTGCGCTGAACCTGCTACCTGAAACGGAAAACCCAGAGTTTCCACTAACTCAGAGTGAACAAACTCGGGGTTGCCTCAAAACCAGCTACCTGAAACAGGCCTCTGCTGGCTTGTTGCCCTCTGTGGTTTGTCCCCAATTCAAAATATTGTTGTTTAAGTCTAAGAAGCTGATCACTGACTCGACTCGTTAAAATGGTGTTATACTCGTATTTAAGATTAAGAATATTTTGCAGAGTTTGGGGGAGTTATTTGTGAGAGAGTTATTTGTGCAGAGTTATTTGTGTTTCTGTATAATGTCTCCAGCGAAGAGAGCTCCAAGTCAATATCCTAAATCTATGTTTTTCTTAATAATAATTGCCACACCGCGGGCTTTGCTTGAAAATGTGGATTGAAATATCTGGTCTGCCCATCTGCAGCGCAGCTGGTTCCGCTCTGATGGTCTAATGTGAGTTTCTTGGAGGAACACAATATAGATAGGGAGATAGATAGGGATTTAAGATGTGAAAACACTTTAGCTTGTTTAATTGGATGACCCATGCCTCACACGTTCCAGCTCACCATGGTACCCCCCCCCCCCCCCCCCCCCCCACCGGGTGTATCATCGAGGCCGGGCACCATACAAATTTATAAACTGTAATACACACACCGTGACACAATAATTTGCCCCAAACAAAAAGACAGTTAGACCACTAGTACAAAAACACATACAGCCGTCGAGTATGCCCTCCCACCTTTCCCTCTTTCCCAAACAAAGTGAGGAAAAATACCCTAACCTACTGTAAACAGGGATTACTCCAGCCATCTAGCCTATTCAGCCCAAAGGCCAGCTAAATGCTACGCTGTAAAACCGCTAGCTAACAAAAAATGTAGCTGCCCCCCCCCCCCGCCCCCCCTCCAATGTACAAATTAAAGTGTCAAACATAGTTACATTTCCCTTTGAAAAGCGAACAGGAACCCATCTTGCACAATCAGCCTGCACCCGGAACATATTAAGGCACATTTAACACTTATTAAAATTATTAAAAAATAAATATCCCAGTGCTGAACCTATAAGTAAATATGTGTCCGTGATTCAGCTTTAGCTTAGCTTAGTATATGCGCTCCGTCAACCTCTATCGGCTTTGGGAAGTTTTCCGCATCCAATAAAACTTTAATAAAGCTGGCAAAGAATTCCGTGGGGCAACCACCTTCAACTTTTTCTGGTAGCCCGACCACTTTTATGTTTTGGCGTCTAGAGCGCGCCTCGAGATCAATTACTTTGTCCTGGAGAAACTTGTTACCATTCTCTAGCTGTAATCGCCGTCGCTCTAGGAGGGTTAGCCGGGTATCGTTGTCAATGCTCGCTTCTTCCACCGTAGCTATCCATTGACCGTGTTCAGTCAGGGTCGCCTGCGTGATTTGAAGAGACGCCTCCAGGACTTCAAATCCATCGTCCATCTTCTTGCTCATGTCGCTTATGGCTGTGAGAATGACGGCCGTCAGTTTTTGGCTTTTTACAGGTCATTTTGTTTCGGTGCCGGTAGAAAAGTACAAAGCAGCACATAAAGTGGGAATTGTACAATAAATAGTATTTTTTCCTATAAAACTCGATTTATTGGAAAGGAGCTCAAGCAACATAATAATAATAATAATAATAATAATGCATTTTATTTATGGGCGCCTTTCTTGACACTCAAGGTCACCTTACAAAATCAAACATCCATAGTAGCTATCCATAGTCTATTCCATCACATGCACTCTAGCGCATGTGATGGAATAGACGTGTTTTGTTTTTATGTTGCCCTGCTTTTCAGAGTCATTCGTGGTGAACCAATGACAGGTCTTATCATAGGGGAGAGCCGGGTCAATTGAAACACTTTTCAGTTTAACATATTTTTCGAAGATGACGTTACGTATACAAATAATTTCATCATGTGATCAACAACTCACATGTATTCTCTTCGTTACAAGTGTAATTTAATATGAATGTTGGATGATCGCGCTGTTTTTTAAATTTGAACATAAGTTGACATTTCTTTCAAACGCCCCACCTAGTCGGGGCATTTGAAACACATTAGCTCCCTGGCTACTGCCTTGGTGGTGGCGGTGCGGAGGGGGAGGGCTTCGGGGTACCTGGTGGCGTAATCCACAATGACGAGGATGTATCTATGTCCCCTGCTGGTTTTCGGGAGTGGGCCGACAATATCCAGTGCTATCCGCTCAAAGGGGACCTCAATGATCGGCATGGGGATCAGGGGCTTTCCCACCGTGGGTCTCGGGGCCGTACGCTGGCACTCCGGGTAGGATTGACAATAACGGACCACATCCCCTTTCACCCCGGGCCAGTAGAACCGAGCTAGAACCCTTTCCCTGGTTTTATCCATACCTAAATGGGCCCCTAGCAGGTGGGAGTGGGCCACAAATAGCACCTTACTAATGTAGGGCCGGGGTACTAGTAACTGTTCCACCACTTCTCCCCCCTTCTCTACGACCCGATATAGTAAACCCCCCCTGGTGCTGAAGTCAGGGTGTGGGAGGCGACTCACCGAATCCCTCGCTTGTCCCTCAGGGCGAGGACGTGGCTCCAGGCGTGCCTCAGGGCGTCGTCCTGTAGCTGGGCGCTGGCGAACTGACCGGGTCGATGCGTTCTCCCCCCCCCCCGCCCCTGTCGGGAAGAAATCCGAAAACTCGGTGAGTGGGGAGCTCTCGGAGCCTCCCGGTGGGGCGGACTGCTCGGTCACCGTCAGGATGTCCGTCGATTCCAAGGGTGGTCCTGCCGTTTCCACTCGGTGGGATCCTGCCATCGAGTGGGCTGGGGTGCCCGGCGGGGTGGGTCCGTCCCCCTCGGTCCCGCCGTCCTCCTCCGACGTCTCCGCTGGGGTTGCGGGGACCAGCAGAGCCCCGTAAGCAGGTCGGACCGCCCGCCCGGCCCGACGTGAGGGATCTCGCCGGAGCCGGGAACCCGAGACGGGGTTCAACAGGCGGGTGAGTATGGGGCAGTCCCTGCCGATGAGCAGGGGTACGGCCAGGTTGGGCACGATCCCGGCCCGCGTCGCATACACCCCTCGGGGGGTCCTCACGACCACGTTGCACGTGTCGTAGGTGCGGGTGTCCCCGTGGACGCACGCAACCTCTATGGGCTCGCCCCGCCGTCCCCCCTTAAGGTCTGGGCATAGGAGGGTCACCACACCACACCGGTATCCAGAAGGGCCTCCGTGTCCTTATTCCACACCCTCACTGGGATAGTTGGGGCTCCGGGTTTCTGGTGGGCCCAGCAGGTGGTCAGCAGACACGGTCCTGGTCGTCCCCCGTCGTCGAAGGCTGACGGCATGGATGCGTCCTGGTTCCCGGTGCACTGTCGGGCTAGGTGTCTGGTTTGCCCACAGGTGTAGCATCTTCGGTACTCCCGGGGCGACGCTCGGCGGTCTCGGTGGGGCCGACTGTTGCCCGGCTTCCGGGCCTCGTCGGTCACTACGCGGCTCGGCGGGCCGCGACGGGGTCCGGGTCCCGCCACTCAGCTGTTGGGCCCCCTGCCAGTTTTCCAGCTGCCGGACCAGCTCGTCCACCGTGTCGGGATGGTTGTGCGCAAAGGTTCTCCGTGCGTCTGGCGAGAGCTGACGGATGGTGTTGCCTATCAGGACCCAATCTAGGATGCTGGGTCCTTCTCCCGTCGTAAGCCATGTTGAATCGCCATTCGTGGAAGCGCCTGCTTCAAGGACGGGTATTGGCTGGCGTGCTCCGGCGTCAGGTCCTGGCTGGCCTGTTGGGCAGGTCCGGTTAGGAAGGGGGACAGGATGTGCGCCCACTGGTCCTCTGGGCAACTCTTCCGTCGGGCCGTCCTCTCGAACACCTCCAAGTATGCCTCCACGTTGTCGTCCGGCCCGAGCTTGGTAAGGCGGCTGGTCGGCGCGGCAGTCGGAGTCTCGCGTACCGCTTGTTGGGTAAGCCTTAACACCCGCTCTCCGGAGAACAGCGAGGCTCTCGGCGGTGTCTCGCTCAGCAGAGGTGGCCAGGGCTTGGTCTCGTTGCTGCCACTGTGCGGCGGCCGCGGCGGCGGCCCCTTCCGGGTTCTGCATCTGGGCTGGTGATTCCGTGTAGTCCATAGTGCGGTCAAATGCCTGCATTCTCCACCATATGTGGCAACCCGGGCCCGGGAATGACTTGGTCACACAGGGAATCACCACACTTCCAGGCTGGTTCGAAGCCCGGAGGGCATTTATTGGACAAAGTTAATGCACAACAATTATCGTCCCTTATGGTCTGTTTGCCTGAAAGACTTCACTCCAGTCTGGTTGTGATTGAGCGGTCCAGTAGTGCCTGGAGTAGCCCTGTGGTCATGGTGCCAAAGACGGACGGCAGCAGCATGCGTTTTTGCATCGACTTCCGCCGGGTCAAATGCTCAGTCGCACTTTGAACGCCTACCCCATGCCCAGACTGGAGGACCTCAATTGAGAGTGTGGGGAAGGCGCATTTATCTCCACCCTGGATCTTAGCAAAGGCTACTGGCAGATGCCTCTGGCTAAGGAGGCCAAACCCGATTCAGCCTTCAGAACACCCCATGGAATGTTCCAGTTTACAGTGATGCCGTTTGGCCTGCATGGGGTGCAAACCACTTTCCAGCGGCTAATGGACCATGTGCTCGAGGGGACTGGTGCCTTCGCGGGGGCATACCTGGATGACATTTTTGTCTATAGCACCAACTGGGCAGAGCACTTGCAGCATCTTGCTGAGGTGTTCAAGTGCATCCATTAGGCAGGGCTGACTGTCCAGCCCAAGAAGTGTGCCTTCGCTCAGCAGGAGGTGTGCAACCTGGGCCATGTGGTCGGGTGTGGGGTGATCCAGCCTCAGAGAGACAAGATTGAGGCCATCCGCAACTGTCCACAGCCCCAGACAAAAAAGGATCGGGTCCTTCTTGGGGTTAGCTGGGTGGTACCGGCGCTTTGTGCCGGACTTTGCCACCAGAGCAGCGCCACTCACGGAACGGACTAGGAAGTCGAAGTCTGTGAATGTCCCGTGGGAGGAGCGACAACAGAAAGCCTTCATGGACATTAAGGAAGCTCTCTGCCGTGGTCCAGTGCTCCAGAGCCCGGACTTTGAAAAGCAATGGACTGTACAGACTGATGCCTCTGGAATTAGGCTGAGGGCAGTCCCACTTCAGGGGGAGGGAGAGCAGCAGTGGCCTGTGGCCTACATCAGCCATAAGCTGTTTCCCCGAGAGACACGGTACTCAGCCATTGAGCTGGAGTGCCTTGCTGTGAAGTGAGCGTTGGACACTTTACGCTACTACCTTTGGGTTTGGAACTTTTTGCTAGAAACAGACCATAGAGCCTTGAAATGGCTTGGTACAATGAAGGACACTAATGCACGCATAACTCGTTGGTTTTCGGCTTTGCAACCTTTTAAGTTTCATGTACAGTATAGGGCGGGTAAACAAAACCTGGTGGCCGATTTCTTGTCTCAGCCACCCAAGTGTGAAAAGGTAGCCCCTCCTTTTCACGTACATAGGACACTACCCGCAACACACGTAACTGATCAACAACACGCATTCACACATCTTGTTAATGTTGAGTATGACACACGGTGCCGGCAAACAACGTCTCGTCAATGAGACACATAGTGATTACAAACGACAAAACCTTTCAGTTAACTTGCATGTAAACATCTCTCGCAATTGGTTAGGTACCAGCCGATATGCTCCATAACCCATTCTTCTCGCTGCCGTTAACCCATACATTTTTGCATGACACAAACAGACACAGACAGCCACACCCACACTTCATGGGTCCCCAAACATTTTGAACCCCGGGCAACACAAGCACCTGGAAATGCAACACTTCATTGCCTGATTGGGATGCAGGTATATGACTTTGGAAGGGGGGGGGGACGTTATTCATTATCAGTTTTGAACTGTTAAGATGTGTAATGAAGTGTATGGTTGAATATCATTTAATTGTTAAATATAAATGTATTATGGTACATGGGTCTGGTGAACCCCTATGGTAGTTGGTATCTACCAATTTACTTAATTGGTTGTATTTTCTGCTTTCGAGGAGGGTTGGTAGAGGCAGAGTGAGACGGCTTGCTGTGAGGCTGGTACATGTTCTGTGATTTTCATGTTATTTGAACTTTGCTAGTTAGCAACCCTCTGATTGATTTTTGGTTTGTTTATGAAAGTATTTTGTTTGGCTTTGCCATTTCACTTTTTCAAGCACGGTTAATAAATCACAGTTATTCCACGTAAACCTATAGCGGCTGGCTGAATTTGTGTGGCCTATTCAAGGACTTCATTGCGTCCTAACCGCTACATCCCGAAGTGGAAGTGAGCCGGGAGGCTCATTTTCACAGTCCTACCTACAGAATAGGAACTACTTTGTTTCCATTGGCGACTTTTTTTCAGAATCAACCAACGTGACATGTGGAGTCCCACAAGGTTCGATCTTAGGACCCTCTTTATTCAACATTGACATGCTCCCGCTATGGCAATGGAAATCATGCAAAATAACAATATTGCCCATCATTGCTATGCCGATGACATGCAAATCTATGTATCGCTATCACCAAATGACTATCGGCCCATAGATCTGCTGTGCCAGTGCATTGAGCATGTCAAAGACTGGATGTGCCAAATTTTTTTCAACTAAATGAGGACAAAGCTGAGATAATTGTATTTGGAACTAAAAAGGAAAGGCTTAAAGTAATTCAACACCTTCACTCTCTGTCCCTGAAAACCTCAATCAAAATCAGAAATCTAGAGGTTCTCATGGATTCAGATTCACAATTTGACAGTCACATCAAATCAGTTACAAAATCTGCATATTATCACCTTAAAAACGAGCAAGTCTTAGAGGGCTCATGTCCACTGAAGACTTACAAAAATTTGTACATGCCTTTATCACTAGTAAGCTTGATTACTGCGATGGTCTCCTAAGGAAACTTCAGCTTGTTTAGAATGCTGCTGCTAGGGTTCCAACAAAGACCAACAAATTTGAACATATTACACCAATTCTTAAATCGTTACATTTGCTTCCTGTAGGTTAGAGAATTGATTTTAAAATCATGTTGCTAACCTATATATCCCTACATGGTTTTTGGCCAAAATATTTAAATGATATTATTTCACTACACCACTTGACCACTAAGATCTTCTTAGACCAATCTATTAATTATCCCCAGAGTAAACACGAAACATGGGAAAGCAGGATTTAGTTACTATGCAACTAATAGCTGGAAAAAACTCCCTGAAGATTTAAGACTTGCCCCAACTCTGACCACTTTTAAAACAAAACTGAAGACTTTTACGTTTGCCTTAGGTTTCTGCTAAATCTTAAATACATTGCACTTTCTAAAAATATTTTAAAATGCATTTTTTTAAATTTTGCCTTTATTTTCTATTTTTACCAAAGAGATACATGATCTGAGAAAGTTCTGTCTGCGTTAGAGTCCTAGAATCTGGGTTGGAGTCCCAGGACCAAGTTCATTTAGATCGGGTGGCAGTCCCAGAGAAAGGACCAAGTTAACTTTAGGTCGGAGTGGATTCCCAGAGAAAGGAACAACCTTTTGGTCAGGTTGGAGTCCTGACGTGGGTAATTTGAAGTGTTTGAGACCTGAGTTCTGTCTGGTTTAGAGTCCTAGAATCCGGGTTGGAGTCCCAGAAAAAGGACCAAGTTCCTTTAGGTCGGGCTGGAGTCCCGACTTGGGCACCAGACAGACTGTTGATCTGATCTTAAAGATCCCATGCCACACCCATTTCATTAATTTTTTTAGAATCCTTGATGTCCTTTGATCGAGTTTGTAACATTGTTTGTGTTGGAAATGTCTTGGATCGCTTATTTCAAGCTAGCATGTCTGAAAAGCCTGGTAGAAAAGACGACTGGTTTTCTCATGAATATTCATGTATTAATGACCGTTTATTTATTTTTTTTATATTTATTTGATTAGCACATTGCACATTAATCAACATGTCAGCCAGAGCATCAATATAAATATTAGTTGCTAATTAACATCTGTTGTCCTAAGGCAAGTCAAAAACATAAAAACAACATACCAGTATACATAATAGATAAAAAACACTTTTACATACACAATAGGTCCCAATTCACATCAAGAGTCCATGTAGAAAAAGTAGAATGACCAAAGGTCATCCTACTTTTCATCGCCAGAATTATGTAATCCCCCTACTTCTGATGCCCTCCATCAGCACTGCAAAAGGGCAAACTACCAGGCTGCAATAATGAGGTCCTGTCTCAAAAGGAATATCAGTGCTCCATCACCTGCTGGAAATGGTTGGCAAATAGAGGATGGGAACTTGCACGTCACCTGGATGACAAGAAATCCAGCCCCTGACAGTGTTTTGCATGTGATACACTGCAGCTGCAAGGAGAGTGCCTGTGAGAAAGGCAGATGTTTCTGTTTCTCTGCAGGACTGTGTTGCACTGACTTTGTGTCATTGTTACCAATTGTGCAAAGACAAAGGACACAGAGGTAAAAAGGAAGATGAACAACTGTCTGGACCACTGACAGTTAGGACTAGAAGTGTCTTATTGCCTTATGCCTTATTCTGTAATTCCTTATTCTCTTTTGTAAGTTGTTATATTTCATATTTCTTTTTTTTATAAAAGATTGTTTTCAAGGTTGATCAGTGTTGTTTCCACATTTTTTAATGAATTAAATGAACGAATGGTCATTGGTACAATTACTGCCTTTTGTTTATCGAAATAACTTAACATAAAAAGTTCACCTTATGGTATATTTGCCTCAATGTTCTTCTTGGACACAGCTATTTCAATTACATTCATTGCAATTTATGCAAACATATTAGGAATTTGTCGCAACGTTCCAACCGTGCGTTTCAAACACAAACAAAGTGCAACAGGACAGGACAGTGCCAAACAAGACATATGAGGACAATCAAAGCAATGCAATGGGTGAAGATACATACTAGATAATAAATATAAAAATAAATAAAGATATAAAAATGAATGGAATAATGAAAATGGGAAAATCAGGAAGGTGGTTTAAGATGAATTCCGCCTCAAATTGACATATTGACATAACGCCCAAGGTAAACGCTGAAATAGGACCTGACAGGAACGCTCAAGAACTAGGTCCTGTATATTGCTAGACCGGCGGACTTCATCAACCAACTGACCACGGGCATAGTGCTTGTTTAACACTGTCATTGTGCCACAGATAGTCAAAAAAACCCTCGCCAAATACCACCTATATAACGTGAATACCTCCAGACTTAATGAGGTCTTAAATTCATAATAAAAACCTGACATAAACAAAACATACATTACATCACTGTTTAAGAATCCATTTGTAACGTTGAATCTAACCACGGGGGCCGCCATGTTGCAATTCTTTTGACAAAAAGCAGCTACCTTATTGGTTTAGCACGTGTCGAACCGTGGTACCACTCGTGACCAAAATCGTATTACCTTCTGAAGAAACTAGTTCTGCATAAAACATAGACGCTAGGAGAATCAACTGGAAAATCAGCGACAAACTTTTTTTTGGTAGCTTAGAATGACCTGTTCTTTTATATGAACTAAAGATGGTGTAGATGCACGCCTGCGGAGAGGAATTCCTTTTCTAAAATACTTTTTGTGGTTCACCTTGCGGCCTAATGAGCCTGAAGGAGAAGACCAAGAACAACCACAAACACGTACAATATTGGACGTTTCAGAAATGGTTTTGTGCGCTAACTTAACTGGCATGTAGGGCTTAGTTGTGGCTATACACCAATAAACGGAGCTTAGCCTATTCCCACCTCTTTAATTCCGAAGTAGTTTATGCACCTCCAAATCGCTTTATGAACCCAATGCATTTTGTAATATTCCAAAATCACACGTATTATCCACATTTAGGCTGTGAATAATATATAAGGCCTACAATAGGCCTATGCACTCAACTTTCCCGGAATCAGGCTACCTGTTGAAAGACTTTTGGTATAAGATGAGAAAATACATACCAAAGAGTGTTTGACGACATCGGTGAATCCACAACGTGCTGTGATAACCAAACTTTGTGCTTTTTATTAAACCACTAGGCATTACACACCTGCATATAGCCCTTTACATCAAATAGCTGTTTAGTGATTGCTTCTATTGATAGACATTCTAACAGAGCAACCATGTTATTCAAATGGCCCAGGGCCTTAGTAAAGTCATTATTCTTTTTATGTTGGCATTCAAAAGATGTGTTGTGGGGCCGATTTAGTCATTTGCAAAGACCTACAGCGTCTTTATTTTCATATAATCAGACTGATTTTTATATTAGGTAGGCCTATAGCCTAATTGTGTTCATTATTGATGGCTTGTCAAACACATTGCCTACCTTTTGCTTCATTAGGTGTACTGTGGGAATTGCTCACAATGCAGACAGAGGTGGAGAATGTATGAGACACCACGGTAAGACAGTGCCACGATGGGTGATATGGATTACATTTGGGCTTATCCACACTGTCAGTAAAAATCAAATTATTATTAATCAACACTTTCTCGATTGCAGTTGTAAGATCGTGATAGAGTACATGAGACTAGTATAGAGGATGCAACCCGTAGTTCCTTATGACGCACAACAGTATGTACCTCACTACAGTGTGCTCAATAGATATTCCCCAGCCAACATGCACCTGAACATTTATCGACGTGACTATGGGAACTTGCAAATTAGAGGCAATGAGTAAGTGAGATGAAAAAATGTCTACACTACGGCACATATATATTCAAACTTGTCTACCAAGCTCATTTTGTATAGTGAAAGTCAAAGTGATGGAGCTGTACCTACCAATATTACCAATACAAATAAGGATAATTTTTTTGATTCTATTTACACGTGTCTAAACATGTCATATATAACTCACACACTATAGACAGTTCAGCATTGGCCATATATACATAAACAACAATGTCCTCCGTTTTTTGACAGCTGTTGCAGGTACTTGGCGTAAAGGTCATTTGTCAGCTGGTGCTGGGGATATCTTGGCAGGAAGATAGGCCTACGTGTTGTCATCCCCTCTTGTGTGGTCTAATACATACGCAGGGAGTTCCCTGATGTGGAAGGCAAATATGTTGGATAAACCTCCTCCACTCTAAAGCGAGATACATAGGCCGCAATAGTGTCTTCGAAGGGTGGACGTTCATGTTGGGAGTCGGACGATAGGGAACTGGGCACAGGAATCTCCTGACGTTCCTTCCAAGTAGGGCAAGGGGTTAGGGACTACCTCGTTCAAAGAAAAGAGATGCCATCAGGCTGAAGTATAGCCTAAAAGAAATACAATGTAGGTAAACTCTACATGTAACAATGTACAAAGTGTTTTATACATCAATAAATATTTTCTTACAACTTACAGTAGGCCTATGTTGGTTGTGATTTTACTGCTTTCACCTTTTTTCAGCCGCTCCTTTTTTTGCTTTTGGGAAATTGAGTTTGTATCTAAGGCTACGTTTGCACGATGACGGTCTGAACAGAAGACAAAAAAGTGGCGTTGCGTCTTCACTTTTTATTCCGCGTTTAGACGAGCGTTTTCGGGAGGAAATCTGTGTAGATACGGTGACGCAAAAGTGTGTGGAATTCGATGGGTATGCCATGCCAGGCGGCTAGGTGGTGCTGTGATACACTAACACACTACACCACCGCCATGTCTGAGCGCATGGTAGAATTCTTACATCTTCTCTTACTACTCCGCGATAAAACTCAAAACATAATTACAAGCTATGCTTCTTCTGTTTAGTAATACTATCTGTACATATTCTGTACATTTCGAAAGACACCTGTAAGTTATTCGAGCTGTCAGAGCAGCTTGACGGTCCGAACGCATGGAAATAATCTGAAATGTTTTTTTATTTTCCTTGTACTGCCACATGTAATCATGACGTTGAACAGCGTACGCGACGTGAGCATGATCTCTCAGCAGAGTTTTGGCGTCCTTGGCAGGTAGACGGAAACGCTACGGTGGGTGCGTATCCAGACAATGCCGACTCGTGAAGGACCTGCGTGAAGTTGGCCACCCAGCATGTCGGTAAAAAAAAACATGTAAAACTATTTCCGCATATGTTTGTGCTTCGGTGTGCACTCATGAGACACACCGACTAATAGGGCTGGGACAGGTGGGCGGTTGCGACTCAAGCCGCAAGGTGTAAAGGCACCCGGGTCCTCATGCCGGTAAGGGGGGCTGTTGTTCCAATGTCAAGGAAGCATGCTCAACGAGCGTCTTTTAAGGACGCTAACGTCATAGAACGCCGACAAGCACTGTTCCAAGTTCGAGGACCCTCGAAATGACGCCATTTTTGCATCCTTCGTTTTGAGAATTCCCGAGATTTTTCAAGGATGCATCGTGCATCCTAGATGAGCCCAATACTACCCACAACCTGTGCGTTCACTGCGGGCGATCTTCAAAATGGCAGAGGCAGTACCGTTCAAAATGTAAGTGAACGTTTATTAGTTTTTCAGACATATTTGTGCCGTATTGCTTTTTATAGATTCATCGTGTTAATGCAATAATCGCTTAAAGACACAGCTTAAAGCTGTGTATATATATAACTAATTAATATATATATATATATATATAGTATAATATATATATACTATATATATTATAATATATATATATATATATATATATATTGCTTCATGTTGTATTCCAAGAAGTGCACATGTGTTTCAAGCGAACGCAGTATTAAACAGCGAAAAGCGAAGCGCCTCCACACTAGCA